>JANBXA010000588.1:13370000-13442500 GCA_030556225.1 Cricetiscus sungorus
AAATAAATAAAAGGAAATGGAATTGTGTTGATAGTTTGGGGCGGGAGTTTGCTTTTATTGATCTGCAGTCAAAAGGGCCTTTTTTCTTTCAGGGTCCCTTTAATTTTCCCCATTCTTCCTTTAAAAACAAAAGCCTGTCATTGGTGGTGCACACCTTGAATCCCAGCACTCAGTAGGCAGAGGCAGGTGGATCTCTGAGTTAAGAGGCCAGCAAGGACTACAGAGCGAGTTTCAGGACAGGCTCCAAAACAATACAGAGAAACCCTGTCTTGAAAAAAAAAAAATAACAACAGCAGCCTCATACATGTCTCTAAAAACTGTGATGCATGCACTGTGTCTACGGTCAATACATGTATTGTCCTGTCAGTACACTGTTTGCTTTAAGCTTCTGTTAAGTTCTGCTATGCAGCCCAGGCTGGCCTGGGACTTGCAGTCACCTGCCTCAGCCTGCCAGGGGCTGGTATTACAGGTGTGCCACCAAGTTGCCTTGCTTTTTAACTAAAAAATGAATTCTAGTTCTTTCTCTCTGAGTCTCATTGCACTTATTTCTCATTCTGGAGGTCCTACATTATCTTTGTCTAGGTCCCAAACTCTTGATTATTGAAGAGTATAGATGCATCCCTGTAGAGAGAAGTTGTCTCTAGCAAAGACTCTACTGTGAAGTAGCCATTGTATGTCCCTAGGAAGAGAAACATTTGCATGAGCTAATGATTGCTTTGCAACTAGATTAGTTCAAAGCATGTACCTGTTGTATCACATTAATTGTATTGATCCCTTTGTGTTTCAGGGCAAGATACTAGTTGGAACAAGGAATGCTGAGATAATTGAAGTTGGAGAGAAAAATGCAGCATGTAATGTTTTAGTTAATGGTCATGTGGATGGGCCAATCTGGGGACTAGCAACACATCCTTCCAGGGATTTTTTCCTTTCTGCTGCAGAAGATGGGACAGTGAGACTCTGGGATATTGCTGATAAAGTAGGTACAATCACTTTAATGAGAGGTTACAGGTTTTAAGGAGTGGGAATCCTCAACTTCTAGCTTTAATTTGGTGTTATTTTGAGGTTTGAGGGAAAATTGGTTTCAATTGTAAATGTCTCCTTGATTCTTGCTTCTTATGCAGAAGATGCTAAACAAAGTGAATTTGGGACATGCTGCTCGGACAGTGTGTTACAGCCCTGAAGGCGACATGGTGGCTATTGGAATGAAAAATGGAGAATTTATTATATTACTTGTGAGTTCTCTGAAAATATGGGGAAAGAAGAGAGACAGGCGATGTGCAATCCATGATATCAGGTTAGTCAAAAGATGGAAGAGTTTTTCCTAGTTGATTTTTACAGTGACAAGCATAAATTTAAAAAAAAAAAAAAAATGCCCATCATCCAGAATAGGTCCTGATAGGCAATCCCCTATTTTTGGATCATACCTCATGCCTTTGAGGCAAAGTCTGTAGTGCCTATACATGTAAATCAGCTGTATGCTGTTGTGGTTATGTTTAAATTCTCCTTGCTCAGTAAAATTCTAATGAACATCATCTGTACTATCTTATGATACCAACTCCTTACTAGTCATGCACCATGAGCTCAATTTGCTGAGAACTGTTTTGTACTGTTAGTATATGAGAGCCAGCAGTCATCCAGAAGATTGACAACCAAGGTTAAAATACCTTTGCCTTATCTCAGCAAGCTTCAGCTGTGGCGTGACTGCCCTTTCTATGCCTTCCCAGTTCATTCATTCATTCACTAAATATCTATTTCCCAGAAATCAAATTAACCAAAACCTGTTTTAAAAGATTACGTTTGCTGTATATCTGTGGTATGTGGCCTGCACATACCACAGGGTGCACAAATGGTGGTCAGAGGACAACTTGTGAAAGTTGGTTCTCTCCTTCCGCTATATGTGTCCCAGGGACTTAACACAGGTTGTCAGGTTTGTCATCAGGAGTCCTTACCTATTGAGTGGTCTCCGGCCTTTAACCCTGTTTTGATCCTTAGTTTCTTAGTGCTTAAACTAATTTTCACTGAACTTGGTGAATTGATGATGTGGTCCAGGTCTGTCAAAGCGGGTGTTTTCAGCTATAAACTTCTTTCATAAATCTCAAGGCTTCCCTTCACCTCTACATGTCTCTACTGTTACTCAGCAGGACTCATGCGACATTTTTCAAGACTAAGTTTATCCCCTACTGCATAGAGAACATTTATGATTTATCTTTTAACAAATATTCTCCTAGCTTTACGTTGTCATTTCATCCTAATAGTTCAAGTCATCTAATTTGGCTATATTTGGATATTAAGGCATCATTTTTCCATCGTATGAAGTATGTTAATTTTTGATGGGGGGGTTTAAGACAGGGTTTGTCTGTGTGGCTTTGTAGACCAGTCTGGCCTCAAACTTACAGAGATCTGCCAGCCTAGTGCTGGGATAAAAGGTGTGCACCACCACCAGATGGCTCTAAGTATGTTAATTTAGCAATTCTGGAATGATAATTTTTAGTTACTTTGAAGCCAGTTGTGGTGGTGCACACCTTTAATCATAGCACTTGGGTGGCAGAGGCAAGTGGATCTCTGTATTTGAGGTTCGGCCTGGTCTATAGAACAAGTTCCAGAACAGCCGGGGCTACATAGAGAAATTTTGTCTCAAAACAACAAAACCAAACCAAGCAAAAGTTATTTTAAAGTTAGAATTAGAAGACAGATAATTTTATAAGCCAAATGTAAAACCTTTACTGTGTTAATAGGCAAATACAATCTGTGTGCTTACTTAGTTATGTCTCCTAGGTAACTTAAAGCCGTGTCAAACACCAACTGATTTCCAGATGCTAGATTAAATCCCTGACTTAAAAACAGCAAAACAATTATGTGCATGGGACCTAACACTTTTTTTTTTAAACATTTTATGTATTCAGATTTAGTCCAGATTCCCGGTATTTGGCAGTGGGTTCTAGTGAGAACTCAGTGGACTTTTATGACCTAACACTGGGTCCCACCCTTAACAGAATCAGCTACTGCAAAGACATTCCAAGCTTTGTCATTCAAATGGACTTCTCTGCAGATAGCAGACATCTCCAGGTACAGCATCAATACTACACCTAATTTATCAAGATGCTTGCTTGTACATTTCTTTAGTGAATACATTTAAAGCCCCAGGGATTGTACCTGAACTCCCTAATGGGGTTTTCTTTTTTCCTTTGGGAGGGGGGTATTTATTCTGTATCCAACTTTTCGTGAAATTAAGCTTTACTATTTATGATGTGTGCATGTTATAGATTATATGTATGATTATCTCAGAAAAGATTTTGTGGCAAGTGTTTAGAATCTTATCATTCTGCTGGAGTCCCAAATATAGTAGATGACGACCTCTAGTGTTTATTGCTGTGTATTAGACCTTGGAATCTGCTCATTTTGCACCTGCTATCCTCATCTGCATCTCAATACCTTCCCTCCATGTTTTGTTTTACTTTTTGCATTCTCATGATGATACAAAGCTATCTACTAATAATGGATTTGTCCTCATTTTGTGAACAGGTTTCTAGTGGCTGCTATAAACGGCATGTCTATGAAGTGCCTTCAGGAAAACACCTTGTGGATCATGCTGCCATTGACAGGATCACGTGGGCTACCTGGACTAGGTAAACATTTCACCCATGAGTTTTGAGGTTAGAGAAGTTGAAAAATGTAAGCTGGGAATGTGGCTGAGTAGCAGAGTGCTTTCCTAGCACGAACAAGGCCACCGAGTTTGAGCAGAAAGCAGGAAAACAGCCAAGGCATGCTTGCTGTCCTGTTGTCCTAGAATGTGGGAGGCAGAGAATTCAGGTTCAAGGCAAGGTTAACCTACATAGCAAACCTGGAGCTAGCCAGGGATATACAGCATGACTGTCACAAAAAAGCTGAAGTCGGAAAGTCCTGTTTTTGAAATTATTCCAAAAGGAAATACATGATTTTGTTATCCTAGCTTGATTCTTGAACAGATGGTATGTTGACTCTGGGACCTCTTCTGATTAAACACCGTCCTACACTTTACCAGTTTCCACGAGAAGATTTATTAGTGTAATGACCTTGAATATGTCATGGCATTTTCCTAAATGGTCAACAGCAATGAAACAGCTGTTAAGAGTCAGGTGTGGTAATGCACATCTTTAACCCAGCACTTGGGAGGCGGAGGGAATTTGTTACCTTTTTAAAAATATGGTTAAAATGTCTGTGCTTTCTGTGGTGCGTTTGCTTTTCATCTCTAGTATTCTGGGAGATGAAGTCATGGGAATCTGGTCCAGACATGCTGAGAAAGCGGATGTCACCTGTGCCTGTGTATCTCATTCAGGAATCAGCCTTGTGACAGGAGACGACTTTGGCATGGTTAAGTTATATGATTTTCCATGCCCAGAAAAATTTGTAAGTTTTAACAGTTTTGTATTACTTTAGTTGTATGTTAAATGATTCATCCATTTTCCCCACATATTTAAAATGTTATCACCCATAGTAAAAGCTACGAAAAACAAATCTTACAGGACAGGTGTGGTAATGCCCACCTTTGATCCCAGTACTCCAGAGCCACAGGCAGATTATTTCAAAAAACAAATCTTCCCTACAGTCTTTGGAAACTTGTAGACAAGTTCTGATGAGCTTCTAAAAATCAAACCTACAATCAATACTAAATTTTACCACATACTGGCTCACTTCCCCGCCACCCTTTTTGCGGAGAAAAGCTTCCAGGGACCTGAAGATATAACAGCCCAAATGAGCTAGTATGTTGCATACAGACCTGTAAAACTCTTTACAATAATTGCTACTCCTGTGATAAATTATGAGAACCTTTGTGTACATCACTGCTGAGGGAGCTTTGTTTCTGTTTTAGGCAAAGCACAAGAGGTTCTTGGGTCATTCCCCCCATGTGACAAATATTCGATTTACCAGTGGTGATAGACATGTTGTCAGTGCTGGAGGCGATGACTGCAGGTCAGTAGTTTGTCAGACCAGGAAGAGCACAACCACCCTGTTAATAGTAAAGACTTAATAATAACAACTCTATATAGCTTCAATAATGAACACAGCCAGCATTTACCAACGGTAACATAACCGGTGATTCCAAGGCTGTTAATCTCACATAAATTACATGTGATTTGAAAGATAAATTGGCAAAAGTCTGAAATCTAGAATGTAATGGACTCCTTGTCACTTCTTTTCTGATGCAGTTTGTTTGTCTGGAAATGTGTACATATGCCTCACTGAACCCGTCTGTATGAAGCTGAGAAGACTAAACAAAGCTCACCTCAAGAGACCAGTTCCACGACAAAGAACTAAACCAAACTCTGGATGGTCTAGTGGTGCTAATTGAAGACTGTGACAGGGAGGGATATGCAGAACCGACCACACAGCAGAAGACTGACAGTTCAAAATGCTTGCTGTATGTACCAATCCATAATCTGTACACTGCCAGATGATTACACTGCAAGGAATGACTGAATTATTTTATAAAGAGCCACCCTCTTACTGAGGAATGTGTAATTTTGACAGACTTGCCCAGGAGATTAGAGAACAGCAGTCCTTAAAAAAAAAAAAATTGGAAAATTTTCTCACTTCTAACATTTGTTCAATGAAATATTTTACCCTTGTACAAGGAAAATAATAAGTAACCATCACCCTAAAGTGTCAGTTCTCAAAATGCAAACATTTTTCTTAAGGAAACTTACACAAGCTTTTCTGGCAAACGTTTCTTAAACATTTAGTTCGAGTCCCTCTGCAAAGGACACTTCTTACAGTCTAAACTGAGGAAGACCCAAAATCTGCAGCATATGCCAACTACAATTTCACTTTTGAGCTGTCAATCTTTTTGTGTTTCAAAGCCATCTCTATAAAATTTCGAATCACAATTATGGCCTCATGAAAAGGAAAGTGATATAATGCACGTTCATTTCCAAGTGTACAGTTTTTTTTGGTTGTAAGCCTATAACGGCTGAGCCATCTCTCCAGCCCCAAGTGTACAGTTTTTTAAGGTTCTGTGATAGCAATAGCTCTTAACTGAAAGACATTGCATATTTAAAAGTATGATCTAATAAACATGTTTATTGTGTAAACAAAAGCATTAAATTTACACACTAATAACACTGGGCATAAAATTTTATAGTTTTGTATTGAGAAAAACTGTTTAACTAGATGTATGCCACTCTATAAGGCTGTTTTCCAAAATGAATGACTCCAGGTTCACCTGAAGACGTCAGAACCCTTCCACTTTAATGCTGCCAAAGATTGGGACTTACTGCCCAGGACTTTGCTGTTTAGCCTCGCTAGTTTCCTCAAGATGAAAAATCCAGTAGACTGCTGTGTAAACATTATTTTTCTACATGTGAAGACGTCGAGGATGCTCTACTGGTTATTTCCATTTTTTTTATTTATTGTGTGACTTATCTTTGTAGCATAGATCCTCCCCATCAGGCTTCTGGAATCCTGTTTGGTTTGATATGTTTTCTATGCCTAAAAAATTATGACTATTAAAATCAGAAGGAACACTTTGCATCAAAGAACCTTTGTTTAAGCAATGCATGGAGCTTGGTTGTTTTTTACAGCTCAAGGCTAATGAAGAGACAGCAAGAAACTTAAAGCAGAAGGTAGCTCCCACTGTCCACACCAAATGTCCATCTAAGTTGGCCAAGTTTTAGAATGCACTGAATATTATATATAACGGCACTCAATAAATATAAGACTTCCCATAAAAAGAAAAATGCTTCAAATGTAAGCATGTCATATAGTTCTAAGGTTTTCCCTCTGGACAGCTGGGCAGCTTTTAGTTACAGAAAATTTTCAGTTCTGTAAAAGTCCACAATGTTAGCAAGTAAACCATAAGGAAAAACTGCTTATTTCCACTGTATTTTTGTTTCCCAAAGTGGCCAACCTGCTAAGTCAGTCTTTCTCATGGTAGAGGTCAGTTCCATGGCTGAAGACCAGAGGTCAGGATGCCTTCTAAGTATCATCATAGGGCCAGCTTGCTGGACTAGCTACCAACTGTGAATCTCCCTAGTTTTTATGCCGAGAATTATGGTGTGTACCTGCACTATCTCAATTTATAGCCCAGAATGTCGCCAGTTACCGACATCCCACTTGTTTCCTATGTAAATAACACCAAAGCACGCAGCACACTCTGCATCATCATCAACCATGTCCAGTCCTTTCTCTGAATGGCTTCTTACATGGTTTCATTTAGAACAAGTAGTCCAGTAATTGTTTTAGGGTCAGAGCAAGACTGTCCATAAACCACAGAATTGAACAACAAACCATTTAAATGTGGGACTAGGGCATGTAGCTCAGTTGGTAGAGTGATTACCTAGAATTTGTAAAGCCCTGGATTAATCCCGAGCACCACATATAAATGGGCATGCCTATAATCCCAGGTGCAAGCAAGATCACAAATCCCAAGTCATTCTTGGCTACATAGTGCATTTGAGGCTAGCCTGCAGTGTGTGAGACCTTACCCTAAAAAAAAAAAAAACAAAAACAAAAAAAACCACATTTTAGTGTGCTTACCATCACTGTCTACTCAGTAACAGAAAATAATTGGATTGTCACAGGTTCTGTTCTTATAAAAAATTAAACCTAAGTCCCTGTTGCCCGCTTCTAGTCTTTACTGGACAGTTATGAGAACGAAACACACACACACACACACACACACACACACACACACACACACACACACTTTTAGAAAGTGATAGTTAAAAGCCTAGCTCTGGAAATTCACAATTTTCAACAGAATTCTTCAGCTGAGATGCAAAGCTAGGATGAATGCCTTAAATTTAATGGAATGCACTTACAGAATGAAGAAATGCCACTTCATCTGAACCTATGCAGCAAGCAACTTTTAGACCCTTGTTTCCCCTGTCCTTTTGCTGTTTCCGATCTTTACCCTCTGGTATTAGCATGGTTAATGCCAATTTATGACGTAGTTGAAATATTAGCTAATGCTTTTATCTCTCAATGCAAAAGCAATGACCACAGCAGTAGAAGGCTGGCTTCACAATGTTAAACACAGACTTTGATAGATTTGACTTTATTATCCATCCTTTATGTATCTTAACAGATTAAATTTGGTCCTGAAAGTGTTTGAGCTTTTATTATCTCCTTTGCTAACCACCTCTTACACTTTAATTTTTAAAAACATCAAGTCTTTGAAATCAGTTGTCTGTTATTTAAAACACTTGATACTTCTTGCCTTAACAATTTCAAAAACCACATACATAAAACTGCGTAATCCAGTGGCCAAGTTTCATCCTACTGTGATGTTTACCCTTATGAGCTCTGTAATTATATATAGTTCTGTCATTTAAAATATACCACTTAAATCTTAACTTCTACACTTCAAGAACGATCTTTAGGAGTAACTATATTTTCTGTGGAGTTATTTCTGACAATATTTTTCAGAATATGGGGATATATATGATATTTATACTATTGTGAGTTCAAAGTCTGTTTTCTGAAACTTTCTGTATATACCTATAAATTTTTGTATGATTTTGTGATAATGTAGTCCCCCCAAATTATTTAAAATTATTTTAAAATGATATACTAATAGTAAATGGAAGCATTTCAAGGAATTGTTCATATGTTTTTGCATTTGTCATTCCAACCATGTTTACCCTATATGACCATGTCACTACTTCCTTTTACAGAAGGCAAGGGACCTCAGTCCACTTTACCAGAGTAGCACTTGAAGGAAGAGTCTGTATTATGATTTTCAAAGCAAATTCATTTAGACATGAAAAAGAAAATTTAAACTAGTTGTTCAAAGCTGCCTCAGTATTTTGGCCACTCCTGTTTCCTCAAAGAGGATGCAGTATTTGTAACTCATTGTGAAAACACTGTATCATCTTTGGGGAAGATGACTCAGCTATGAGGACCACAGTCTTCCCACAGCACTACAGCCCTAAGCTGTAAATCACCAAAAATGATGTTAAACAGCAATGTACAAACATGCCGCAAATGTTTTAATAGAATTTGGCTTTTCTTTAAACTGTCTCTTTCATAGTCAAAACTATCTTTTTCATAGTCAAAACAAACAAAAAAATGTTGAAACTACTTAATAAACTTACAAACTTGAAAAATTAGACACTTCAGTTAGGCAATAAAATTCATATTATGAAAGCAATATATTCTAAATTTCAAAGACGTGACAGGTTCTGTAGAATGTCTCTCATCAGAAGATGGAAGCGTTCAAACTGCAATCTTCTTGCCAGGTAGGACTAGGGCATCATTCACTGAGTAAATAAAACCAAAAGTTTTTTAAATTATACTGCTCTGCATATAAATACAAACCTTAACTTCTAGCTCAGGTGTTTGATCTTTAAAGAATTTAATTGTATAAAGGAGATATAAGTTTAAATATGATGCAATTTAACTTGTAGGCCATGTTAAAATGTTCGAAACTTCAGTATTTTGCTATCACTAAAGTCTAACAAAACTGACTAGGACTCCTTTATTTTTTTTATGTGTAAGCCAGAGAAAAACCCCAAATGTCATCCTCATATATACTACCCACCACTCTTTTAAATTTGGGGTCTCTAGTGGCAGACTGGACTGGCAGGCCAACAAACCCCAAGGATCTACCTCTATCTGCCTTCCCATTTCTGGGATTACAGGTGCATGCTACCATGTTCCACATTTTTACATGGGTTCTAGAGATCAAATTATAGACTAAGCAGTCTCCCTGGCTCTGATCCGAGACTGTTGAGCAGTGTGTTAAAATACATACACACAAGTATTTCATTTATATTGTTAATACTCAGACATTAGAGGGGCTGAAGGGTGGAGTTCAGTAGCTTATTCATTATGATCTGCTCTGGATTCAAAAACAGAACTCATCTGGAGATGATGTTGGTTAAACAAAGTCATCACTGGGTAAATGCAGTTCATTTTTGCTAAAAGATCCTTTAATTTTAAAGGCACAAGAAGATAAAAATTCAATTTCCTTCAGATTTATGTACTTATACGCAGTAGGACATAATTCTAAGTGACATTAGAATTAGAAAAGCTCTAACTTAAATCCTCACCTAGTTTGAGGTCGAATCCACTTCAAGGCATGTCTTGGTGGTACAGTAATGGTGGGGTGATAAAACGTGCAGTCTGGTCTTGTACACTGAGTATTAAACCTACAGTGCTAAACAGAAACAAGAGAGGAGCAAAACTTCAATGAAATCCTCAGGATAATACAAGCATATATACACCTGAGATAAGCAAAAGGAAACCACAGATATGGTATTGCCCATACTAGTGTCACTGAAAGCCTTAAAAAACACACCTCATCCTCAGACACAAAATCTACACAGAATCACAGCAGGCTACCAGCTAACATGTGCACAATCCCCAACCCCCCCCCCCCACACACACACAAGTAAAAAGTATACAAGAGAGAAATGCAAACATCAGAATGACAGATGAGCATTCAAACCATTGTTTGGAAAGTAAAGTTTCTTACTTTGGGGTGATAGAAGGGACATTCCATTTTCTTACAAGCTGGGAAGTAACGGCAGAGCTGACCATTAGAAGATGGTGCTGGTGATGAGACTACTGACAAGAATCAAAAAGAAGAATGGTTAAATCTATGTGGCAACATCATGTTTTTAAAGCAGTCTGCTGGTATTTGTAAAAAGGTAAGACTCAATTTAGAGCACCAAGTTTATCTATCAGTCAAGATAAAATGGCAGAGTTTTATAAGGAGGGCAGATTTGTTCTTTAAATGCTAAATTCATTTCTAAAACTATCCTTTTGTTGTTTTGTTGCACTTAGAGCCAGAAAATGTCATTTTCTACATTTTCACCCAAATACAATAGTGCACAAAGTCACTAACCTGGTTTTGCAGCCAGTACTGGAATTCTTCTACTCATGTGAGTGAAGGGACAATCTGGTTTAGTACACTTTGCATCATATTTACAATTTGGATGCACAAACAAACATTTTTCAGCAAATTTACAATTGGGAAAGGCTCTACAAAACAAAAACAGTTTATTTATTATTCATATTTAACATTCTCAATGACTATTATCTTTTTTGTAGAGGGACTTCACAAACACCATGCATGGCTGGACAGATAGCTCAGCAGTTACAGGCACTTCCTGCTGTTCTAGAGGACCTGAGTTCAGTTCCTAGCACCAACACTGCTGCCTGTTCCTCCAGCTCCAGGGTATCCAATGCCCTCTTGTGGCCTCTGGTGGCACCTGCACATACATGGTATCCAGTCTGTCTGACACACACACACATAAATAAAGGACTAGGGACATACTTCAGTGGAGAGCACTTGTAATATTCATGAAGCTCTGGCTTCAATCCTCTCTGGTGCGGAGGCAATTAGTACTTTTTCAAATGAAGCTAAATATCAAAAAAGAACACAACTGTATTTCAAATCTGGAGGAACTCAACCATGTTGAAACCCAAGGCAAGACATCACAGAGTAGAAATTTTGAGTAACTCCATTTTACTTTTTAATTAATTTTTAACTTACTTTTTAATTCTAAATTTCATATTTTAATATATTTTCATTTTATGTGTATTGATGTTTTGCCTGCATGTATATCTGTGTGGCAGTGTCAGATCCCTTGAAAATAGTGTTACAGACAGTTGTGTGAGCTGCCAAGTGGGTACTGGGAATTGAACTTGGGTTCTCTGGAAGAGCAGCCAGTGCTCTTAACCGCTAAGCCATCTCTCCAGTCCCAAATCTTAAATAAATTCAGAAAGTGTAAGCATATCTCAATGTATAATACACTATACTACAGAAAGATTAATCATGTAGTTCTTACATATGTAATTATGCTACGTGTACTTATAGTCAAAACATGGACATAATGCAGTCATGGGACCAACAAAACAAAAACCACCACCTAAAAACCAATGTTGCTAAGGAAAACTAACCCACATCTAGAATACTTTTTCATGACACACATAATTTACTCCCAACTTAATACAACAGTTGATGTCTGTGAACAAATGTATACTAACTAAATAGTTACACACGATGTATAGGGGACCCCAAGGGACCCAGACATTTCAGGATCATAGGTACCAAACAAACCATTTTCAAAACAAATATACACACAAACAAAGCTGTAGGGAGAGCTTTGGTAAGTATCAACTATTGTGTTTAACTATAAAACTTCTCTACAAAGGAAAAGGAAAGGTTGTAGGATGTAGAGATTAATATTGCAAGCCATCAATTTCCCATTATTACTCACTTGCAAGGTGAAACGGGGTGATGGTATGCACACTCATCCCCATTTTTACAAGCAGGCCAGTACTTGCAGCGCTCCAGAAGCTTTTCTGGTTTTTGTGCCACACTCAGATCAGTCATCTCAGCTTCAAAGAGGAATTAAGAGCATTTTGTTATGATTTCAGTTTGTCCAAAGCCTCAAAACTCTATGTTCTTTATGTTTGCATCCTTACAAAACAGCACCAATTGATATGGCCAACCTTAGTAATACAACCTTAGGTTAGCAGGAAGGAGACAGGGACTATGTGATTACAGCTCAATTTTTCACCAGTCTAAATTTCAGTCTCACTCAGAACTTAGATATAAAAGTGAAGGATGTCAAAATAAAATAAAATAAAACCACACACAAAAGCCCAAACACACACACACACACACAAGCTGAAAATGCAAGCTGATAAGGAATGTGATTAATTTTCATAGTCCATCAAAATGACAAATGTCCAGATAAAAAAGTATCTCCAATTGCTGAGGTATACTGAGTAAAGGCACTAAACTCTTCCAGATGCTTAAAAAGAAATCAGCTTTACCTAAAATAGACCAGCACTGCCTACAAGGCAGGGGTTTGGGGGAAAGAGAAGGTCATCTAACAGAACAAATCTGAAGTCTGACTGGGTGTAAGATGTTAAGTTGGAGGACAAGCTGGGAATCCTGACCTGGAAAACAAGTCTCACCCATAGAGTTACTATGCCACATAAGAATGGAATCTCTAACTTTTCATAAGACAGCTGTATGAAACTAATTTATAGCACCAAATAATATTATACATGAAGGCCTTAATCTACTGCTTTTTGATCTGAGACATCATAGTGAAAATTAGCACTGTTGGGTCTTATGCATTATGTGTTCACACTGTTTATGATGCCAACTCTCATCTCAGCTATACTGCAGCAGTGGTGGGTTATATATATATATGCAGCTTGGGCTCTGGTAGATTATATCTGGCTCTGCATGGTAGCAGCTCAGCTAGACACCTCAGCCAAACTCTTACCATCTCTGAAAGTCACTTTGCTGAGAATCAGAGGATACACAGGGGGAAGCACTTCTGCTCTAATGAACAGAACCCTCTTGTATCCCCCCCTACATGAGAGCACAGCAGTGTCATGTCGTGCAGACAGGAGCCTCCGTAACTTATGTCTGATACACAATTCTATGCTTCTTTGAAAGAGCAGAACTGGGGAGGTCAGCCCTGCAGTGAACACTTATTCAGCATCCATATGGCCCTGGGCTTGATCTCTTATATAGCAAAATAAGAAAAATATAAAGTTCTTTTATTTAGACTTAGGATATAAATGTTCTTTGAGAGTTTCTAAAGAAAGCCTAATAGCACTGAAGGGGGAACCTTGCTCACTTTTAGATGATCTTTGTCCCATCCCTAAGAGGAAACTGCCCTGCACTGCTCCATATACAAGACTGTGCAGACACATGAAAACCTAAGAAAAAGGAAAGACTAGATCTGAAAGAGCACTGCAGTCAGAAAAACGAAGTAGCTACTCAAAAATTATATACTTTTTAAAAAGTATGTTACAAGGTGATTTCCTCATATGTGACTAAACTCTTTAAATTTTCAGAGGCAGATTCTGGGTATTGAAAACTGCAAAAGTGCTCCCATGTGATGCGCAGTGGTTACTTAAAATAGATGCTGTGGATGGCCAGTGCTTTCGAACACCACCAAAATACCAACCCAAAGACAAAAATCTCAATTCCTTTTGCTTGCATTAGGTGAAGACCAGAGCTTCCAGGATCTGTAGGAAGCTCAACAACAGCATGTTCTCGCCACTAGTGTTTCATCCCCACACAGTAACTGTCCCCACAGCAACGGAAGTGCTCTACTCATCCCAGCTGTCTCCACAACGGCCTCGGCACTCATACAACACAGGCATACCCATGACTAGCATGCTCCTGACACTGTCACTACTCATCCCACATACCAAGAAGGCCTAGCATGGAAACTTGCCTTTAAAGGAAATTGAGTCTTAAAAGAGCCAAGTGTTGAGTTATCACATCAAATTGACAACAAAAGCATTATCACTGAATTTTCCTTATTTTAAACAAAACATGTAGGGTCAAAAAAAAAAAAAAAAAAAAGTGCACTCCCTATTGAAGTTTTCCACTGTTAAAAATTCTGCTTTACTTAGGGTCACACTTGCAACTCCTTCCACAAACCAAGACTATATCTATACCTCATGACATTGACTCACAGTAAGGAAAGCCTCTCAAAAGTGCTTCTCACTCATGGACTCATGATCCGTTCTAGTTTACTATACTTTCAGTAGCTGAAGAAAAAATATCAATGTATTTTTATGTGTCTACCAAAAAAAAAAAATCATTACTTAGTAACACAAAACTTGCAAATTTCCTGGGTTTTTTCCTTGACTGTGTTCACTGTTAAGATTTGGAAGTGTGTCTCAATCAGGAAGGACAAGTATTGGTGGGGTATGGAGCGGTGTCTCAGTGGCTAAGAGCGCTGCTCTTGCAGACCCAGGTTTAGCACCCACGTGGCAACTCACAGCTGTGTGTGTACTTCCAGGGGAATCTGACACAGCAACAGGCATACATATGCTGCTGCACATTCATACATGTAGGCAAAATACTCACGTACATAGGTCTACAAGAAAAAGAGGGAAAGAAAACACAAGAGGATTGATGGTGCCACACCTGCCACTGGTATCCATGAAGTAAGAAGTGGTAAAAACACAAATGTCTGCCTTAAAGCATACCACCATCTAAATGAATTCACTTGAGTACTATCCAATGTTAATAAGCTCTTTCTGATACTTGGAACAAGCACCCAGTCTGATTAGGTAAGAAATCCCTTCCAGAGAAATAATACTATGGTGTGGAAAACACCAAAATGGAAATCCATCTTTCTTTCAAGTTAAGTTCATGGTTGGGGGCAACCAATGCATCAAGAACTTCTGATGGTTCATCCTTCAGCAATCACAATAAAGAGGTTACTTTAAACCATGATGACTGGACTTCATTTTAACACTAGCATAACAGTAACGCCTATGAAACAAGCACAGGGAGAGTAGGAAGTTGAACTGGTGGTTTGTGTAATAGAAGAAAACGAGCTACTGGATAGAAGTGTAAGTGAGTCCTCAAACCAATATTCACTCAACACAGAGAGACAGGCCAAGACTCCCTTCTCAATGACAGTGGGCTGAGAAGGCAAAGTCTGAGCTCTCAACACACCGTTGGAAAAGCTACCATCTGGGTCCTCAAGCTGCCTGCTCATCAAATGCAACTGCTGTGGGTGGAGCAGACCTCTGAGTCCCTTGTTTGAGGCTGCAGTTTGGTTTACAGGTTTCATTCCTTCAAAGCACATCTCCTCCTCTTGATCTGACATGTATCCTGGGGGGCTGGGGACACCATCCAGCGTCACTATAAACTTGGGACTTGCAGGTTTATCTGGTTGTACAAGATCTCTGCCAGACAGATAAAAAATACCATAGAATTAGGGAAACAAACACAACATGCTGAGCCTTTTAAAGTCCTCTTCAGCAGAATCGTTACTCCCTTGCTTTGCATTTGGTTCATTAAGATAGCCTTAGCATGACTTCCAGTTATAGCATAAGTAGAATCCTGCTAAGAAGCAACAGCCATGGCTAGCAAATGCAGAAGCATCACTAGTGACCTTTTAGCCTGGACTTATTAATAATGACAATATCCTCTCAACTTTGACTCCATTGTCCATTTGATCCTTGTAAGGTCAATATGGAACTAAACCAGAAACCAAACCAAACCAAGCCAAGCCAAGCCAAAAAACAATTAGCATGGATACTCCAAGCATCCTGGCCATCAGTTTTACTTTTATACATTTATCATTGTACATGTGTTTCTTTACTGAACACTCTGCTTTCTTAGGAAGGAACCACACAAGCCTTAGCTATTAACACCCTGCAGAAGAAGTTCCTGATTTTGGTTACCCAGCTTTTGAAGTTCAATTCCCTGGGTATACATTTAAAACAAAGCAAAACACTAAACCCTTTTTCAATGGAGTTAAATTATACAATGAGTTTTTATTTCTATTTATTGCATTTCTGAACAAGAAAGATGATCTTGAATTTGTGAAAACTTATGGCCTAGCCAGTGAAGCAATAAAAGCACCATCTAGTAGGAGCTACAGGATCAGGGAAGCTGGGAACGAACAGCTGACCTGCACTATCTAATCACACGAAGTAGCTACACAAGAAAAAGAAACCATCTACCGTGTCTGCATAAGGTGTCCTGAAAGTACCCGAAGGGCATCTGCAGTCTTCATCCCCGACTCCTGGTTGGGTGTCACTACTATTTCCTCAGACAGCTTTGGCTTCTTCAGAATAAATGATCTTGTGTCTGCATGGACCATGGATTCCATGTCATAGTAATCTGAGCCAAAAAAATTGGCCATAAATGTTTACTTCTGAATACACCTTTTATTCTCAAAATCATACATGTGAGAAGACTGTCAATCTTTTATTTATATCATTACAATTACTTTTAAAGAAAATCACAACTAATTTCTGCTCAGGAATGTGAATGTAAATCTTATTCCAAACATGTTTTCAGAGAACTCAGGCCTTTCCTCACAGAGCACATTAACAAATGACGTTCTCTCCCTACACCAGAGAGAGGCCTTCCTATAGCATATCTGTTGGGATAGAAACAGTACACGGCCAGAGGTCAGCTACTTCTTTTCCAAAACCAGAAGGGATTTAAGAATCTTAATATTTCCTAACATTATGATTCAAAACTGTCAAACTATTTTCCAAAATGGGTCTATTCATTCTTCACAGAATATTCACAGAAAGCACTACCTGGTAAGAATTCAGTCAGCATAACTTCTACCCACCTGTACACAGAAGACTATTTTGAAAGGGAATTTTAAGATGAATGTATGTCACACTAACCTTCAGTGTAAGCCACAAGCTCAAGTCATCTACAGTATCTGCAGATGGCCTGCTTCACAGAAGTACTTCTGACAGCATATGACAGCCACCAGTATGCCATCATATGACAAAAGTTAATTGATTCTTTTGAAGCCAACAAATACAAAAGAGACAAAAATTCAGGCTATTAAGTCACTGAAAGATTATTTACTGAACTACTAAGGACTGTGCTAGGTACAAAGATACAAAGGAAAAGAAAGTGAGACACACATAATTCTAGACCAGCAAAGCCCAGAAAGGAAATGGAGAGGTGTTTGTAGAAACACGAGCGAGGCACCACCTCCAACTGAAGGTCAAAGAGAAGCTTGCTGAAGATATATGAGTTTCAAAAGAATGAGTAAGAGGAGGACAGGGAGAGTCAGAAAGCCGTACAGGTAAAGAAAAGCACATGGAGCAAGGAAGGGGCTTTCACAAGGCCTGAGGAAAGGTGAGAAAGGTGGAGCAGCTCGAGAGACGTCCGTGATGGCTTGAGAGGGGATGGTAAGAAGAAATGTAATAATGGCTCACGTGCCTCAGTATTTTGGATTTTGGTATGGACACACTACGAGGTTCTTAAGTAGGGTGGTAACATGATCAATAGGTTCCAATGCTGGATGTGGTTATATAGAGGCAGGAGGATATCTGTGAATCCAAGTCTAGCCTACACAATGAATTCCTTGTCAGCCAGGACTACAAAGTAAGAACCAGTCTTAAGTAAACAAATACAAATAAAATTCTCCCCTTCATCCCTCTAACACTTAACAAAGACAATGCACATGTTCTATACTTCATCTACCACCAGAACTTCACAGGGGCTGTCACTGCAACCACGAGTAGGGAAAGAAAGCGGACAGAAGACACACATGAGGTAAAGTAGGAAGTGCAGGGAGAGGAGGAGCTAATCTTGTACTGGACACCCCACCAAGGAGATGACTCGGCAGTTCCTGAGGCAATCCAAAGCTCTTCAATTGCCCACCGCACGCCTGGTTACCTACAGCAGAGCGCAGAGCTTGGTCTAAGGGATCTGTATTGCCTTCCTAGCACTCTGCACTTTGTGTGGTACAGCTGCCCTCTTCAGTTCATACCTCTGCAGAGCACAGAACAGACAAAACTAACGTTGAGAAGAACACAGTAAGTTAGCCATTTATGGAGAGCAGGGAAGAAGGGCCAGCAAAGGGGAATGAAAGACAATGAGAAAAAGGAGGCTACAAAGCTGAAAGAACACCGGAACACAACTGTCACAGGCTACCGAGTTTACGGAAATGCCCACTGAATCCACTCTCAGGACAGGGCTAAAGCGCTCGCTCCATGGTTAAAGTGCTGGTTGAGCCAGGCATGAGGACTGTGGTTTGGACCCCCAGAACCCACGTAATTATCACGTGGGACTGGTGATCTGCCTTTTAATTAGCCATATTAGCAAGCTCTGGGTTTGATGGAGACCCTGCCTCCATGAATGAGAAAGAGCAATGGAGGATGATTCTTAACATCAACCATGCACATACATTCATGTGAACCCACACATGTAAACATGCACACGTACACAAATGGAAAAAGAAAATAGGTGCCTCTACTCTTTATATCCACACACTGCCCACCTCAGTTTAGTATAGGTATCTGACAATGAACCCTGCAGAGAGGAGGAGAAGTTTGTCTGAGTAGAGACCTCAAGCATTTACTTCTGGCCCTTTCTAAAGCCTCACGAAAATGGCAATGAAGAGTTTTGCTTTTTATACAAAAAGGTATATACCCATAAAGAAAACAACTGCAAACAAACAACCTCATTTTCAAAGTAAAAAAGCAAGAGTAGAAACAGATTCTAAGACAGTAATAAAAGCTATCTATTTAGAACACAGGGTTCAGACTTCAGGGGTCAGATTAGCAACAAAGGAGGTCTTGGCAAGGGAAAGAGAAACATGCTAGAGGTTCACTTCAGAAGCCACAAGCCTTTCCTAAAGCCTCAGTCCATGAGCTTAATTTCTGTTTGGAACCTTACCACCCCCACCCTACCACTACAGTGAAGATATTAGAATGGCCAGGTTGTGCTCTCTCATGTCATGACAGAAAGATACCAAGACAAGATAACATACCAAACAGTGTGAAAGATTATTTAAAAGGCAACTTTCCTGAAAACATTAACCCATTTTATAAATCATCTCCCTTGGGAAAAAATGGGGTTTTAGACTCTTATATTCCAGAAATGCCAGCTATGCTCAAATAAGTCTGTAGTAAAACAGGGAGAGGAATTAAGCAAACACTACATAATAATATTATGGTCCTCCTCTACTGACTGAGCTACCTGAATTCTGACAGCCACGCTATTATGTGGAAGACCTTTATTGGTAAAGCTGATCAGACTAAGAAGGGCTAAATGGTATTAATAATCAAGGTGTCCCCAAACTAGGTTGACATGACAAGTCATTCTCCACACAGGATCCACATTCAAAGGCAAAGTCCAAACACACATGCCCCAACTCAGAAATCCAAGATACCAATCAACTTTTTACTGATTCTCTTTTTAAATAGGTAATCAAGGAACCACATGTGGAAAGCTTCAATCATAAAATAAAAACCAACAACGTAGAGAAAACAAGATCAAGGAGGGAAAAGAAAAATATCAAAACCAACTTTTAATATCCTCAAAGAAATAAAAAAGTATTACATACATGAAATAAACCAAAATGTAAAAAGAATCAAAGGAACATGAAGAATTTGACAGAAAAACAGACTGTGCTCACTCATAAATAAGCCTCCATGAACTACCTAATGCTTCAAGCTGAGCTGCGCAATGAAGGTAAAAATGGAAAAAGGGGAATGCACAAGAGCTCATGAAGTGGGTACAATACAGCACAGACTTTGGCCATTACACTTAAAACAAGGCTCCCATGTGGAAACTCGGTATGCAATGTCGCAAGGTCGGGCATCTCAGCACTCAACAGGCAGAAGGCAGGAGAAGCAGAGTTAGGGTTGGGAGTGTGGCGACTCCATCCTGTTCAGAGGGTTAGAACCTGAACTCTATAGACAGAGCAAAAGCACATGTTGAGACATAACCAGTGAAACAATGACCGTGGAGTTCTGAGAGGGGAAGATGACTTAGAAAGTGGAAAGCAGAGAAAGGAATCAAGGACCAGGACTTTCAACAAGGGGCAGCTTCACAGCAGACACAAGAAAAGAAGTGTTAGGCATGGTGGCAATGCAAGCAATCCCAGCACTTGGACATGAAAGCAGGATTGCAAGTTGGAGTCAGCCTGGGCCACATAACAAAACTCTGTCAAAAAGAAAAATAAAGTTTCAGGTATCCAACTGTTCCCTGCATTTATTAAGCACTGAATGTGGAACTGGCAGGGATTAGGAAACCAAAGACACAGAAAAACATAAGGACCGAACTCCATCCTGAAGCAGCCCACGGGGTGTGCATCGGGGTGAGTCGACTTGCTTGTCAGAAGGTTTAGACAAGGGATTAGTGGTCCCTGAGAAGAGGGCTGTACAGTGACGTCAGCACACTGGGTAAGTTGAACTGGCGCTGAGGAAATGCTGAATCAGCTCTGGAAAAACAGCAAAGGTGGGAGAAGGTGAGCTAGGGACACAAGCTGCCCAGACAGCGAGGATGAGCAGCAGAGGGGAGAAGGTGGATTAGGGACTCTAGCTGCCTTCACAGCAGGAAAGTGAGCAGCTAAGGGGCAAGGAAGCAAGGCACGGGGGAAAGAAAGCTTATGAATGAGGCAAAAACACCACACATGAAGGAAATGCAGATCTTACATCCCAGCCCTAAAAAATTTCCATCAATCTAAGTGTGTTGTCTTAGGGCAGGATCTAAGAGATACATGCTACACTGAGTGAGGTGTAAGGCATGGGAATGGCAACAGAGAACTGACACATTACAGGGAAATGTAAGCATTACCCACCTGGACTCATCTCCATTGTCTCTACCATTACTGGGTCAATCTGCAGTCGGGATAATAACTGCCTCTGTTGAGTGCCTAGAATATAAGTTTTAAAACTTCACTAAGCTTAACACAATATAAACATTCATTTCTCAGAAATTAATCTTTGAATTTATTTGAAAGTCTTACAAATAAAGCTTCTACAACATAATTTGCTAATATTAACAGTCTTCAAGCGTATCTCTGTTAAACAAAAAGCTGTTCTTGATTTAAGCCAAAAATGGCAATGAAGTCCCTCCTGGTTCCAATGTCGGGTAGCCAGTCTTCTTGAATTGAAGAAAATAGGGCAAAAACCAAATGGTGGAATAAATAGGAGTTAATCATTTCTGGCCACAGGGTGACAATTAACTATACAATAGGCATGGAGGGTCTGTTTCTGGAACTCTTGTCATCACCACTTACCCTACACACTACTTCCCCTTTCCCATGACCTCCTGATCTTTGAAAATAGCAACGCATGTAGAAACTTAAGCCAAACCAAAACATATTCCACAATTACTGTAATAAAATTCCTAAAAGACAAACTGGCATAGACAGATGCAAAATGAGCGGACCAAAGACTGAGAATTCTGCAATGCAGACCCTCCACTAGCTGCACACCAGACTGTTCACGAGCTTCGTAACAAAGCTCAGCTCCTCAGCAGTGGCCCCACACGCATCTCTCTGTAATGTGGTAGTGACCTATTTCTGAAAGTAGACTCTGTGCAACAAGGACATCAGCTAAGGAGACTGTCCCTGACATCAAGTGACATGGTCTGAATGTAATTCAGATGTTCTCAACCTTCCTAATGCAGCAACACTTTAAATACCATTCCTCACAACCATATAATTATTTTCATTGCTAATTCATAACTGTAATTTTGCCAGTTATGAATCTTAATGTAAATATCTGTGTTTTCTGATGGTCTCTATGAAAGGGTCTTTTGACCCAAGGGTGTTGTGACCAACAGGTTGAGAACCACTAATGTAATTTTTAGATTTATACAACTACTTTTCTTTAAGTTGATCAGATAAAGTACTTCTTCCTAAAATAGCTCAACATTCATTTCTAATACTAAGTCCATAGTAATTAATTCATACTAATATTCTTGAGTGTTTATTTGAAGGGATCTAGTAGGTCTCTATCAGGGAAGGTTGTTCTCTTCAACTGAGTATGCAGCTTTGGGACTGATGTTAAATGGAGTAGTGAAAAAAGCTCTACCTGCCTAGCTAGCCAGGTGAGCTGAATCAACCCTAGTTACCAATGGTGACAGATGTCACAGTCATACAGCCCTCACATTCTCATACTAAAATGATTTTTAAAAAAACATTTATTTTTATTTTGTAGGTACTGATGTATGTATGTTCATTGCACGTGTGCCTGGTATGCATAGAGGCTAGAAGAAGGTATCAGATTTCTGGATGTGGAGCCACAGATAATTGTGAGCTGCCATGTGAATGCTGGGAATTGAAGTCAGGTCCTCTGGAAGAGCAGCCAGTGCTCTAAACCACAGCACCAGCTCTCTAGCTCCCATACTAATATTCTTAATATACATACTGCAAAAAAAGAAAAATAGAAAAAAAAAAACACCCAATGAACTGATTTTGTCTATTCTCCCAAACTAGCTGAATTATAACAACTTCAATCTAACTGTAACCTCCATTATGACTAACTCACATGTATTTAGTACAGGATCCCTAGTTTAGAACAAAAATATCACTATAGTATGTGGAGATGAAATTGGTATGGGTCCAAATACTAAAATTATCAGTAAGTCAACAGCATGCTAGTTTTTAATGCATCCAGTATACGTGGCTTTGTTTATACAATGCAAACAAAATGGCAGCAAAGTCTTGTCAAGTACATCAATGCAAGGTGTTTTTAAGTTTTAAAAGGTATTTTCCCAACTGTTCTTTATTAAGGTATTTCGTATATATGCAAAAAAAACCAGAGTAAATTCCTTTGAAATTACCATGGCAAAAACATCATGGAGAATAGACCTTAAATCATAGATCATTTACTTAAGCTGTATTCCTGTTGGACAACCTACTAACATGGTACAGGCTACAGAACCAGTAATGAAATTAAACAGTTTTATAGCCCAAAATACTTGAAGAGAATCATTTCCTCTCAAAATTTACTTTATCTTGAAGCCCATGTATCTTTTCAAATCATCACCCTGAGCCAGTAATAGAGGCACATGGAGGCTGAGGTAGGAGAATCACAAATTTACCACCATCAAAAGTAACTTAGCCAAACCCTGTCCCCAAATTAAACACTCCCCCCTCAATTTTTAGAGACAGGGTCTCACTATGTAAGGCCTGGAATTTGTTACATGGACTTGGCTAACCTTGAACTCAGACAATCTATCTGGAATCAAAGATGTGCCAATACAGCTGACCCCAGACTTTGACAAAGGTTGTAACTGGTGAGCCCTTGCCTAGCCTAGCATGTGCAAGACACTACATTCAGTTCCCAGCAGCTCAAACAGCAACAAAAACACGTTAGAGAATTCTGCTCAAGGCAGATGCATTCTAGACTTCCAAGTTAGGTTATACAGAGTTCCAACCAATGAAATCTCCCATTTCTTTCTCTATGCTGTGCTGCCTCTATACCAGAGATAGTCATAATGTGGAAAGATTAAAGATTGGCAGCTAAAACATAAAGTTACCTTTCTCAGTATTTGTTAGGAAGCCAATTATCTTTACATCAGTAGCCTCTGACAGTGATTTAAACTCTAATTCTCTCTTGAAAATCTTCCAACTATCTGTTACATTCAGATGTTGATGCTGAATAGTCATTCATTTTAACCACTAAAGATGAAATATTTGCTTTGTTCTGGAACACTCTAACATTCAAATCAAAAAGATTTGCTTCCACTGTCAAAATAGCTGCTTTCATTCATTTGATTTCATTGTTATCAGTTGCTGCTTTCCTCAGAAGGTCCAGTCCATTTAGTGAACAAGAATCACTTGTCAGAGCCGAAGTCAGCGGCTCGGGTGAGAGGAAAACTGGTAAAGATGGTGATGAAAACCTTGAAGACATTGTCATAAAATTCCTGGCATTTTCACAGCCCATTAAATTATGTCATCAAAAGAAAAAGCAATCACCAGTGTTACCTTTAGAAGTGCTAGTAAGACACTTTAAAACCTATCAATGAAAAAAAAACACAAGGTGATACAATTCTATAATAAGAATTTGTACTGTGAAACATTAAGCACACCAGACCAAGTTCAGAGACTGTTTGTGTCCTTTAAGTGCTACTTACTTATCAAAAGCTCTGAAAACAACTCTATTATTACTTACAAAATAATCCTGAATTCTGATTGGCTAAGCAGAGACACATGACACCCAAAGAACTTTCTATTATTTACTTCATGTGTTAGGAACTCTAAAGAGCTACTCCATAAACTAAGCAACTACATCCATCCTGTTGTCTACTAAACTGTAATTTGGGGGCTTCAGATTATTTTGAGTTGCATTATCATAAATTCCATTTCCTCTAATAGCAGTGGACGACAGCACTGCACTGGTATTAACTTTATAGGAGAGGGAGGACGATGAAGGTAACTAAACTCATGATCACAAACTACAAATATCTAATTTTACCCAATATGAACTTCACCTGCACACTACTATACAATGATGGGGCCTATCAAGGCAGCTTAGTAGTGCATCTAGTAGAGAGGACCTAGACCCATTCCTCAGCACCACTTCAGGAAAAAAAAAAAGAAAGAAAGAAAAACAAGCAAAATGTAAATTTCAAAACAAAAATAACCTCTGTTGAATATTTTCTCCTATTTTATGGGAACTTTTTTTTGACAATTTCTTTTGAAACAAATTTTTATTGTGAGGTCCAATTTATTTCTTTTGCTGTGTGTGCTTTGGTATTCTAAGGAACCACTCCTTAATTCAAGGTCATAGATTTATACTTTTGCTTCATTTTGAGTTATTTTTTGTAAAACTTAGCCACCTGACCCTAAAGTTCATATAGAAATAGGATCTAGAGGAATCAAAACTATGGAAAAAGAATGTTTTATGTGGGGCCTGTTTCTGGGTTGAAAAATAATATAAAATGCATAATGGTCATGACTATATTAAAAAAAAAAAAGGGAATTTCATCTGTATATAGTAGAGCTACTAATTTTTTTGAGTTAATCTTGTATCCTGCTAATTTGCTAAAGGTGTTTATCAGCTATAGGAGTTCCCTGGTAGAGTTTTTCAGATCACTTACGTAAACTATCATATCATCTGCAAATAGTTAAAGTTTAACTTCTTCCTTTCCAACTTGTATCCCCTTGATGGCCTTATGCTGTTATATTGCTTTAGCTAGAACTTCAAGTACAATATTGATAAGATATGGAGAGACAGGACAGCCTTGTCTTGTTCCTGATTTTAGAGGAATTGCCTTAAGCTTCTCTCCATTCAGTTTGATGTTGGCTGTTGGTTTACTGTATATTGCTTTTATTATGTTATTATATTATAAGATAACAGGTATGTTCCTGTTATCCCTGATCTTTCCAAGACCTTTATCATGAAAGAGGGCTGAATTTTGTCAAAGGTTTTTTCAGCATCTAGAGAGATGATCACGTGGTTTTTCTTTTTCAGTTTGTTTATATGGTAGATCACATTGATAAATTTTCTTATGTTGAACCATCCCTGCATCCCTGGGATAAAGCCTACTTGGTCATGATGGGTGATTTCTCTGATGTGTTCTTGGATTCAATTTGCCAGTATTTTATGGAGTACTTCTGCATCAATGTTCATGAGGGATATTGGTCAGTAGTTCTCTTTCTTAGTTGTGTCTTTGTGTGGCTTGGGTACCAACGTAATTGTAACTTCGTAAAAAGAGTTTGGTAATGAACCTTCTGCTTCTACTGTGTGGAACAATTTGAGGAGTATTGGTATTAGTTCTTCTTTACATTTCTGGTAGAATTCTGCACTGAAGCCATCTGACCCTGGGCATTTTTTGGTTGGGAGGCTTTTGATGACTGCTTCTATTTCATTAGGAGGTATAGGTCTATTTAAATTGCTTAGATGTTCTTGATTTAATCTTGGTGATAGCTATGCAGAAATTTGTTCACTTCCTTTAAATTTTGTGGAGTACAGGTTTTCAAAGTATGACCTCAAAAGTCTCTGGGTTTCCTCCGTGTCCATTGTTATGTCCCCCCTTTTGCTGCTGATTTTCCCAATTTGCATATTCTCTCTCTCTTGCTTTTTCCCCTACTATATACAGACAATAAAGGGGCTGAGAAAGAAATCAGGGAAACACCACCCTTTACAATAGCCACAAACAACATAAAATATCTTGGGGTAATGCTAACCAAACAAGTGAAAGACCTATATAGCAAGAACTTTGTGTCTTTAAAGAAAGAAAGAAGATACCAGAAAATAGAAAGCTCTCCCATGCTCTTGGATAGGTAGGATAAACATAGTAAAAATGGCAATCTTGCCAAAAGCAAATACAAATCCAATGCAATCCTCATCAAAATCCCAGCACAATTCTTCATTGACCTTGAAAAGATAATACAACTTTATATGGAAGACCCAGGATAGCCAAAACAACCCTGTACAATAGGAACTTCAGGAGGCATCACCATCCCTGACTTCAAGCTCTACTATTAGAGCTACAGTCCTGAAAACAGCTTGGCATTGGCACAAAAATAGACAGGTAGACAAATGGAATGGAATAGAAAATCCTGATATTAACCCACACACCTACGAACACCTGCTTTTGACAAAACAGCTAAAATTATACAATGGAAGGAGGAAAGTATCTTCAACAAATGGTGCTGGCACAACCGGATGATGATGTGTAGAAGACTGCAGATAGACCCATGTCTATCACCATGCACAAAACTTAAGTCCACATGGATCAAAGACCTCAAAATAAATCCAGCCACACTGAACCTCTTAGAAGAGAAAGTGGGAGGTACCCATGAATAAATTGATATAGGAGACCGCTTCCTGAACATAACACTAGTAGCAGACATTGAGATCGACAATTAATAAATGGAACCTCCTCAAACTGAGAAGTTTCTGTAAGACAAATGACATAGTCGACAAGACCAAATGGCAGCCCAGACTGGGAAAAGATCCTCACCAACCCTGCATTTGACAGAGGGCTGATCTCCAAAATATACAAAAAAAAAACAAAAAACAACAACAAAAAAAAAAACTCAAGAAACTAGTCACTAAAACACCAAATAACCCTATTAAAAAGTGGGATTCAGAACTGAATAGAGAATTCTCAATAGAATCCAAAATGGAAGACACTTAAGAAAGTGCTCAACATCCTTAGCCATCAGAGAAATGCAAATCAAAACAACTTTGAGATACTATCTTACTCCTGTCAGAATGGCTAAAATCAGAAACACCAATGACAGCTTATGCTGGAGAGGATGTGGAGAAAGGGGAACACTCCTCCACTGCTGGTGGGAGTGAAAATTTGTACAGCCATTTTGGAGATCAGTATGGCAGTTCCTCAGGAAAATGGGAATCAATCTACCCCAGGACCTGGCAATCCCTCTCTTAGGCATATACCCAAATGATCCACATCCATGCAACAAAGACATCTCTTCAACTATGTTCATAGCAGCATTATTTGTAATAGCAAGAAACTGGAAGCAACCTAGATGCCCCTCAACTGAAGAATGGATAAAGAAGATATGGTACATTTACACAATGGAATACTACTCAGCTGAAATAAACAATGGAATCTTGAAATTTGCAGGCAAATGGATGAACTTGAAGAAACCATCCTGAGTGAGGTAACACAGTCACAAAAAGAGAAACATAGTATATACTCACTCATATATGGATTTTAGACATAAAGCAAAGGATCACCAGCCTACAATTCACACCACCAGAGAAACTAAGATCCAAGGAGGAACCTAAGAGATTCATACAAGGTCCCTCATAAAGGGGAAAGGGACAAGATCTCCTGAGCATATTGGCACTGGGGTGGGGGTGGGGACACAGTGAGTTGAGAGGGAGTTAGGAGAAAGAGAAGGGGAGGAGAGGAGAACATGTGGAACCAGGAAGATTGAGTCAGGGGACAAATAGATGAGAGAGAGAGAGAGAGAGAGAGAGAGAGAGAGAGAGAGAGAGAGAGAGAGAGAGAGAGAGAGAGAGAGAGAGAGAAGGGGCCGAGACCATAATAGAGGGAGCCATTATAGGTTTGAAGAGAAAACTGACTCTAGAGAAATGTCCAGAGACCTACAAGGATGACCCCAACTAAAAATCTGAGCAACAGTAGAGATCCTGGCTACCTTAAATGCCCTTCCCTGATAATGAGATTGATAACTAACTTATATGCCATCCTAGAGCCTTCATGTTCATGTAGTAGCTGTTGCAAACAGAAGCAGACACCCACAGCTAAACACTGAGCCGATCTCACATGGACCCCCAGACTGATAGCTGGGAAACCAGCATTGTACCGACTCAGACCCCTTGAATATGAGTCTCAGTTAGAAGGCCTGGGCAGTCTAACGGACCTCTGACAGTGGAACCAGGATGTATCCCTGGTGCATAAAAGGACTTTAGGAGCACATTCCCTATGGAGGGATACTCCCTTAGCCCAAAGACAGAAGGGAGGGTGTAGAACCTACTCCAAATCACTTAAAAGATTTTGTTGATCCCTCCTGGAAGGATCTTAATAGCAAAAGTGATAAAAAGAACAAGAAGCTTCAGTCTCTCCTGGTATAGATGGAAATATCAGGTATGGAAAAAGCAGAAAAGCAAGTGTACCCAAAAGATCATTGACACAAGTTGCTAAAGACTCAGTAATGGTGTCAGTACTGGGCAATACGGATGGGACAGAGTGGGGAGACATAGAAAGTCATATGACAGAATTGTGCTTTGGTATGCAGCAGCTGGGGTGGAAAGAAGAGGTGAGTAAAAAAAGGTGGCAAAATAAAAATAAACAAAGGAAGTACAACAACTGGCTCAAAGCTACTGCTTCCAACATGTTAGGTATGGAGGCCAAACCAGGGTCACCAGGACAAATATGAAAAGACACTGCAATAGGATGCCCGGCGGAAAAAATTTAAAGAAAACTTAAAATGTTAAGTTGGAAGAAAACGAGTAGAAACAACAAATAGACGTAAAGAAAGGCTAGTGAGACGGCTTAGCAGGTAAAAGTACCTGGTACCAAATCAGGTTAAGAAGAGGGAGCCCCAGAACCCACAGGGTAAGGAGAAAAACAACCTCACAGGTTGTGGTCTGACCTTTACATGTATGTCCACAGACCTACACATTCACTAATAAACAAACATTAATCAAAAAGATTGAACATAGAAATTAATGCATCTTTAAATAGAACTATTCTAACCTTGAGCAAAGTCGTTAATGATAAGGCCGGGGATATAGTCAAGGCAGCTGACAATCTCTCTATTTTTAGGAACACTAAGTTTTCCATTATAAAAACTTTAAAGTCCATAAGATCTCATTCTTTGTGTACCTAATCTATCACTCTCTTCACAGCATAACACATATTCCATAAAAACCTATTTGGAAATATTTATTATCCCATGGATAAAGTGTAAGGACAATGGTCAATAACTCTTACCTTGAATTTTTTCAGTACTATCCCCTTTTGCTTCCTCTTCTTTAACAGGGGGACTTATTCTGGGGGCCCTACTTTGCCCCTGAACCATTTCTGCTAGTAATTCTTCTTGAGAAGTTCGAGTTCTGGGAGCAACTGGAAGTGTCTGCTTTTGTGGAACTTCACATAAAAGCAAAAGAAACAAAAATACAATCAATTACTACTTCAGAACTTCATAGTCAACACACACATACTAAATATAAAAGCCACCTCTGGGTTCAGAATAGTTGGGATGTTCAAAACAAACTACAGTTTTTCTCACAATATTCCCGGAAAAGACATTCAACTTATGTGCTTTACTTGTATGTAAGCAGCATCTAAAACTTGAATCTCAGCACTCAAGAGGTTGAGGCAGTGGTACTGCAATGAGTTCTGGACCAGACTGGACTACACAGGGAAAGCCTGTTTCAAAAACCCAAAACAAACCAACAAAAACTATATGTCAAGATACAATTTAACATGTATGTAGTCATTTTAAAGCAGATGCAGTGATTTCTGGTCTTACAGTGACTTCTACCTGTAATATAAATAGGCGGCAAATGTTGAATGTTGCAATGCAACTGCTTGGGAAGTAAACTGCACGAAGGAGCCCAAGTGGTGTCACCAAGAGAACTCAAAACTTACTAGTTTACCAACTAGACTTGTTAGACACTGTACAAAGGACAATTTTATACCTGTAACATGTTAAAATGTACGTTTGCTGAGAAAATGTTCTAATTTGTTCACCAAGAGCCTGGTGTGGTGGCACATAGCTTTAATTCCAGCACTTGGGAGGCAGAGACAGGCAGATCTCTGTGGGTTCCAGGACAGCCTGGTCTACAGAGTGAGTTCCAGAACAGTCTGAGCTACCTAGTAAGAATCTGCTTCAAACAAACAAACAAAAAAAAAAATCAGAAACATCCCCCCCCCACACAGAAAGATTTGTTCACCAATATACTGCCAGTTATGCTTTATTTCCAAAACAAAAGGAAACAACCTTAATTTACAGTCTGTCCTTATTTACAGCCATCCCCATTTCAAAGATCAGGTCTCCAAAGGCAGCTCTAACAGGAAAGCACGGGTTAATGAGTAACAGCCCTCATTAAGTCCCAGTGTGCCATCAATTCCTAGTTCTCTGCCCAGGAAATGCTGAATTCTTCCATGGTACAGCACCACATGGTGGCTAATAACCATCAGTATCTAGTTCTAGGGGATCTAATGCTCTTGTTCTAGACTCTATGCAAGCAAAATACTCATAAGCATAAAAAAAAAAAAAAAGAGTGTAAAAAGGAAGAAATTTCACCTGGCAGTAGTGATGCACGCCTTTAATCCCAGCACTCGGGAGGCAGAGACAGGCAGATCTCAGTGAGTTTAAGAACAGCCTGGTCTACAGAGTGAGTTCTAGGACAGCCAGGGCTACAACCCTGTCTGAGGGTGGGAGGGAACTAAACTAAACAACAACAACAACAACAAAACAAACCAAAAGATAAATTACCTGCAGAATAGTTAGTTGTTTTCGTTACAGACTCTTGAGCTTCAGAAATAGCTTTCAAAATTAGATTCTTGTTAGCTTGTTTAGAAGGTGGAAGAGAAGGTCTAAAAGAGTTTTAAGAAAGGGAATTTTTATAATGTTTTAAATTCCTGTTATTTACATGCTATTTTATGCTGTTACTATATAGCCTTCTGTTTTAAACTTAATAGTTTTTAGAACATGTCAATTAGATTGGACCTACAGCTTTTTAAAAAAAATGATTCTGCATTAACATTTTCTCCCTCATTAATTTTTAGTATTTGCAATTCTCTCCAATTTTAAGGAAGTCATTTTCTATTAATAGGTGTCTCTAAAAAGCTAAGTGATACTGTAGGACAGCTTAGTACCAGGGTACTACCTAGCCTTAGCATGCACATTTCCCAGATTTCTTCCCCAACACCGCCAAAGAATCAATCAAACAAAAACTCTACAGCCACATCAAATAGCTTAAGATTAATTTACAGCTGTGGTCATGTACCTCCTCTCAGGCTTTGCTGGCACTGACACGCTGCTGGACAAGCTTCCTATCCGGGAGCCGTAATCCTCATCTTCCTCCTCCTCTTCTCCATCATGACTGAATCTTTTTACTTTTACAACTGAACTTACCACAGGCAACTTTCTCTTTCGAAAGTTTTCGTCCTACAATGAGATAAATTTAAGCTTATCTTGCATTGAAAACAAAGTTCTATCACAAAAAGTATTTGTTTTCATTTTAAGATGATCTCTTAAGATCCAAAAGGGCTAGTTTTTTTTTTTCTAAAACAAATGAAAATTACCTCCTCAAATAGCTAACTCAAAAGAACTTTAAATTTATCTTATGTAACGGTTGCACATAGCACTGTTAGGGAAAGTATTAAAAGTGAACTACTTGGCTTCCTAAATCTAAAGTAGACACATCTGCACAGATATCAAAAAGAAAAGGAAAAGTACAACTAACTCAAACTGCTAAAACCACAGGCACATGTGCATGATATGAAATCCCCACACAGAGCCAGGCTAAACATGCAATGTGTTTAGTTACTTAGGTTACATTTGGAAGCAACAACTATCAGTCTCTAGCCTAGTAAGCCAGATTCTATATAAAATCTATACAAACCTCAATATTCATTTTATCCAAGTTGTTTCTGAAGAAGGGGCTGTAAGTATCGTCTACACTGCTAAGCACTTCTGGTTCACATAAACGGCCTGCTTCATATACCTGGCTGCTCTGTACATCTAGCTGCTTGGCAGTGTGAGTACTGTTTTGCTGCTGATGAAGTTGCAGCCTATTTAAATGAGTACCAGTGTCTGCATTTCTACTTGCAGGTGGTCGATAAATTTCAATAGAAGGGCGAGAAGAACCGTATGTAAGTGTCACTGTTGGTTTTTTCTGAGATAAGGGATTCTCCTGTACAAAATTAAGGTCCTCATCAATGAGATCATCTGGTTCTGGCTTGATATCGATCACATCTTCAGAGGGTGCTGGCTCCCTTAGAGGTTTCACTGTTGACATTAGCCGGGTTGAAGCTCCATCATCATAAGAATGTCTACCAAAACAAAACATTACAATAACACTAAAGCAATATCCTCAAAATTTCAGAGAATTTTTATTCAAAAAAAAAAAATCAATGAAAAAGTACAGATACTTTTTTAATATTCAAAACTATTTTCAAATCATAGTCATTCTTTAATTTTTTTTTAAAAGACAGGGTCTTACTATGTAGTTCTTGCTGGCTTGAGATCCTTCCACCTGCCTCTATCTCCCAAGTGCTGGGATTAAAGCCTTGCACCAGGGCTGGAAGGATGGCTCAGTGATTCTGAAAACTGGCCACTCTTCCAGATGATCGAGGTTTGATTCCAGCGCCCACACTGCAACTAACAGCTATGTGTAAACTCCAGTTCCAGAGACTCCAAAAGTCCTCAGAAGGACTGGTGCACAGACACACATACAGGCAAAACACCACACATCAAATAAAAAAGAAAAATTTAAATGCTTACACTACTACACCTAGCCCTCATAAACTTTTATTTACTATATTTGAAACAAAAAAAATCATATTTTGATCACCAATAGTTTATTCAAAAACTTGCTCACAGTCTGTTATGGTCTGAACCTGGAGGGAGCTGGGGAGATGGCCAAAGCACTAGCTGGCTGATCTTTCAGAAGACCTGGGTTCCGTTCCCTGCACCCACACTGGCTTACTACTGACCATCTCTAACTTGAGTGCAAAGGGAGTCAATGCCTACTTCTGGCCTCTAGAGGAACCAGGCATGCTTAGGGTTCACAGACATACATGCAGGCAAAATACCTAGGCACATAAAAATAAAATAAAAAGGAAATAATAAACCTGGAATGTCCCATACATGCTCATGTATTTAACACTAGATCCCGAATTCACTATGCTATTTTAAAGGCTATGGATCCTTTTCGTAGTTAGGGCCCAATTGGCCAACATTTGTGCCTAGGAACACATTTTTGCTGATAATATCTAAACCAGGTTTTGGTTTAGTTTTCTTTGCTCCCTTGTCCAATATAATGTTAGTAATCTCTTTCATATGCTTTTGCAACCATGAGTTCTATGTATCATGCTTCCATAGCTGTGATGAACTCAGAGCCTTCTGAACTCTGAGCCAAACACAAGGCAAGAAGAGTAACTAATCCATGATCACTTCACCACTTCCAAAAACTGCTCAAAATAGGAGCTGAGGGACATAGTAACTAACATAAGTGTCACATCCACACGCCTACCCGGCCATGGCAGACACTGGACTTTACCTGACATGAGTGGATTTCTGCTCCTGTGAACTTGCAGAAACTCTGGACTCCCTCTTTTCAGGCCTAGAGCTAGCAACGGCAAGGGGAGGGACTGCAGCTTCGTGCCTTCTCTCATCTCCCCGACTAAAGCTGCTCTTGTTTGAAGGCACGTTACTATCAAAGATGCTGGTGTCTGACGACTTTAGACTAGAGGGTTCTGGAAAGAAAATGCATGACCCTGGTCATCCTTTTCTTATCTTTCCTCCCTCTCATCACCAAAGCAATACATTTGATATAGAGAAGTTTTTTTTTTTTTTAATTAGTTAACTTCAAAGTTTTCTTTTCTTTCTTTTTTCTTTTTTGTTTATTGAGATAGTGTGTAAAAGCCCTGGCTGTCCTGGAACTCACTTTGTAGATCAGGCTGGCCTCAAACTCAAAGATCCACCTGCCTCTGCCTCCTGAGTGCTGGAATCAAAGGCTTGTGCACCACTACCACTTGGCTAAAGTTTTCTTTTTTCAAACAAAAACAGGTCTTATGAAACCCAGGCTGACTGGATAGGCCACCAAGGATGCCTTTGAACTTCCCATTCTCCTGCCTCCACTTCTAGAGTGTTGGGGATTCTGGGCATGTGCCACCATACCTGTTTTTTTTTTTTTTCCAGTGCTAGGGATTGAACTCAGGGCTTCTTTCGTGCTTAGGCAGGCACTCTACTAACTGAGCTACATCCCTAGTCTCTCAAAGGTGGTAGTTTTAAAAGCAGTTGGTGTCTTAAGAGATTTTAAGCACTAGGGGGATAAAAGGCACTTGCAAATCTGGGCGTGGGTTTCTTAAAGAAGAACTGCCTCAACTATATAAATTAGCATTTATTATTATTACTACTAATAAATAATAATTGTTATTATTATTATCTTGTAAGAGAATCTACACATTTTAAATACTAGGCTATTTGTGTATTCTCATCTCATTTCACATTACTTTTAGTCGCTAAATAATATTCTTATACGTCACAATAGTTTATCTAAATTTATTAGATAACCTTCAATTATAAAGCAGTGAGGTATCTTTAAGGTTAAAGTTTGGGCACATTTATAATTGCTCTCTTCAGCTACATGGCGCTGTTTTGCCCATCATTGTCAAATCACAGTTTAATGCTTTAAATTTCAAGTGAACCACTCCTCTTAAAGTGACTGCTGTTCTTCCAAGAGCAGCACAAATGACTGTAGAAAGGAAAGGATCACACACTAAGAAGCAGAAATCTCAAAAAACTGTCAATTTTACAAATCTTACCAGTTGTAACAGAGCGCAGTTTATCTAGTACACCATGGAGCCTAAAAAACAAAACAAAACAAAAAGAACAAAGCCTCCCTTAATAAAGTTTATTTTAATTGCCACTCTACATCGGATGACATTACATTCAGATTAGTTCTTTTAAAGACATTTAATAATACTGAACTGAACTTTCCAATTACCTATTATTTTTTCTTTTAAAGGCCTTATGACAGGTGTGGGGAGACAGCTCTGCAGCAGAGACGTTTCCTTAAGTGCTAGAAATTTACCCTATACAGCCTTATGCATACCATTCGAGCATTCTAAAATCACTGACATACACCCACTTTTTGAGACAGAGTCTAAGTTCCCTAGGCTGACCTTGAACTTGGTCTCCCAGGTAGCTAGGATTACATGCCATCAAAAAATCCAGAACAGAATGCTAATATCACACATACGGCCCTGGGTTCAACCCCCAGCATCAAAGGAAAAAAACAAAACAAAGAAACAAAGACAACATCTGAGAAGTCTTCATTAAAAAAAAAAAAAAAAAAAAAAAAAAAAAGCCATTTTGCTTTCTAAGGACTAAAGTTAAGAGTAAAACAAGAAACAAGAATCCCAAAGTATCCAATTCATAAACACAGAATACTGCTTGCTACAACTGTTTTGCATGTGTGCATGTGCTTATGCTTCTTTCTGCCTTCCTCCCTCACCCTCTCCACAGAGTTCAACTAAGAACCATATTCTACTAAGCACATATTCTACTACTGAGCTATAAATTCTTAATCCAGAAGTTAATATTTAAACTATTAATATGGTTTCTTGGACAACAAGATCCTGAGAGGTTAAAAGTAAAGTTAGTAAAAGAATTTTAGAATATGCGATCAAATCTTACTGTTAGCTATTATTATCAAAATTTAGCAAACAGGCTACAACCTTGCTTTAACGTAGCCCACCTTAATAGTTTATAGAAGGCATATTTGTACAGCAATCCTTCCAAAAGCCTCTTACAAACACAAGTTTCCTATTGTTTCATTTACATGCCAGTTTCCTAATGGACATAATTACTTCAAGATTTAAAAAAAAAAAAAAAAAAAAAATTAGGATGGGAAAAAGACAAAACAAAAAGACCTTAGTGTAAAGTTAGAAAACTGACAGCAAAAACAGAAAACAAAAAAGCACCAGAATAGGGCTGGGCTGAAAGAAGCAGGGTTTGAGTCTTGAAGTTGATTCCCAGAGCCCATGTAAAAGCTGGGTGTTTGGAAGCCACCAGACTGGGGTCCCAGGGACAAACTGTCTAGGTAGACTAAAAGTAACCGGTGAACTCTCAGTTCAGTGAGAGACCCTGTCTCAATAAATAAAGTAGAGAATGATCCAGAGAGACGTGCAACATCAAATTCAGGCTTACAAATACAAACACACAGACACACATATGCTCACACATTCATGTCTATCTACATATGCAAACATGCATACATACAAACAACAACAACAACAACAAAAAAAAAACAATTAAAACTCAGGATAGTCTGTTTTAACATTAGTGAACTGTGAAAGTAAAGTCCCAAAGAGAAAACACAATTCCTTGTATGAGTCCATGTGAAACTACACTTGTAGCAAAATGAGAAACTGATTTTAAGTTCACATTCAGTTAACGGTATACTGGTCTATGAAATCTATCTGAAGTAGTCATTAAGTCATCTGAAGAAGAACCTACGTCAGCTGGACTACAAACCCCAAGTGATCTAAAGGTTTAGCCAAAGGTTAGATCACAACAAAACAAATTCTTGAACTACTTATGATTTTCAAAAAGAAGTATTCACAATTATAGTATAATTTCCTCAGTCAAAAACAGCATGAGTAGTTGAGAATACACTGTACTAAGTAGGGTATGTATCCACAATGAAGCAGTGTGTTAACATGTAAGGATCACTGGACTTGTAATCATATGCACCGAAATTGTGCAATATAAAGCAGAAAATTCTGCACAGACTTTCAAAGAGCTGTTCTAAGAGCCATAAGGCTGCCAAAACCAGTGAAGACTCTCTCTCTCCTTAAGAATCAAGGTGGGAGCACTTGGGAAGTAGAGGCAGGAGGACCTCTGTGAGTTCAAGGCCAGCCTGGTCTACAAAGCTACACAAAGAACCCTGTCTCAAGAAAACAAGCAAACAAAAAAAAGAATAAAGGTGTGAATAGACACCGCCTCCCTTAGTGCCTCCTACTGAAACTAAGCAGGCTAAGTGCTCACTCAGCACCGCTCCATCAGCAGCTGTCATTGTAGCTGACAGGTCTTTATTCAGTGTGCCCTTTGGTAAGTATTTCCTACCTGTTGTCAGACAAGCATCAATTATCCTTTCCCACTCTCACTCTACCCTAACTCTGATCACTGAAGCTGGTCTTCTTAAACTGAATTGTATGCTCACTCTCAACTAAGGGCACAAATGCTTGGATAAAAGGCTTTCAAGTCATGTAATTTACATGTAAAATAAACTGCTTATTTGAAATTCCAAACTAAAGGTGACTAAGATGTTTGTTAAAGGGGACATGCATGTGTTAAGGAAAGAGAAAAAGATTCAAACAAAAACAAAGGAAAAAAGTTTAATCCGTAAGTCAAAAGCAAGCCTTGCTCAAAATTTGGAGTTCACTGTTTGTAAGTGGTTGTGCTGGGGTGGGGGTGAGAGGGAGGGGAGGGGAGGATGACGAAGTGTAGAAGGCAGCAAAGACAGAAACATACATCAAGGCCTTCCTTCTAGGGTGCAGGCACATCTGCAAGCACTCTGGAGCCCCAGCTCCGTTGTCCTCATGAGTCCAGACAGCAGGTGACTTACTATTCCCACTGGTGGATGGAGAGACCTGCAGAGGCTTGTGTTGCACAGCTCAGAGCCTCTGCACAGGGAACCTCACAGAACTGCCGAGAACCTCCTTCCAGACAGAACACCAACTCTCTGACTTTGCTGTGAGGCAGATATTCAGAAACATACCATACGGTGAATCGAATTGTGTTGTTCCCTAGAAATAGGGACAGGTCCTCTGTCATTTGGTCCTGACTTTTCTTGTTGGCCACCATCACCATAATGTAATCAGGAAGTTCTTCATCTATTTAAAAGGAAAAGTATACCAAACTTTTAAATGTTTCCTCAATAGTTGTTTTTGTTCAAAACCAATGTGCTTAAAAACAGAAGCAGCCTTGATTCTATGTCGGCTGGACAAGAAAGCTCAGCCTCCTACTTTCCCCTTTGCCCCACAAGTATGTCCATTATTAAAAGGCCAGGAATTGGGAGAAACTGGCAGAATATTAGGCATCCTGGGTCACAGAACCAATTGGGAGAATGTGCTGTTTTTGTAAGAAATCTTTTCAACGCTCATCAACTTCAGACACTTCTAGAAGGTATACACATGTCCCCAATAGTCGTATTCTGCTTAATTTTCTATTCTCAGGCAATACTCATTTCACTACAACACATGCTTTGACTTAGTAAAGGCAGGCTTGATTACTCCATGTAATAAACTTCCAGCAACAACACATACATGAAAACTACACAGAACTCTAAAGGTTGTACAACGCCAGGTATCACCTGGTGATACCCAAGGAAGGAAAAATGTGCAAAGACAGCTCAACTTCTTTCAGTGGTAACCCTATATAATGACTGAAGGTAAAAAGCCCAACAACACTCCAATAAGAAAGCAAAGGCATTATGAGGAAATCTTAATTTCTTTTTTAAAAAAGTAGGTGTCTGTCTGTCCCACCCCATACACATAGCCCATGAGAGGGTCTAAAAACTCATGACCCTTCTCCCTCCATCCTCTCAAATACTGAGACTGCTGACATACACCTCCACACCCAGCTTCAAACACGTCTTTATTAAAATTTCCTTAGGAACTAAAATACTTGTCATTTCCACATAAACAGAAAGGTTCATCTGCCAGATACTTGTGTCAAAGGAAAACATCTAGGGGTGGAGAGATAGCTCAACTGTTAAGAGCACTGGCTGTTCTTCCAGAGGACCCAGGTTCAATTCCCAGCACCCACATGTCTGAGCACACAACTGGCTGTAAGGCCACTTTCAGAGGATCCAACACCCTCATCCAGACATACATGTAGGCAAAACACCAATGCACATGAAATAATAAATAAATCAGAAAAAAAAAAAGAAAAGAAACATCCAAATTCTAGTATAGACGCAGGACAAAAGAGAAGGCAGTATTTCATTGAAGCATGGAAAATGTAAGTTAAAAGTGGCTAATCTTTTTGTGTTACAAAAATAGAAAACAAAAGCTCCTATTGTAACTGCAATAAACAAGCTAATCTTCATTTATATGACATTGCTACTACTACTAACTCAGAGAGTGTGAAGAGATAAGACTGCTAAGATACTAGGGGAGACAGGCTATTTTTCTTCCACAGTGCCAATGAAATGACTAACACTGTATCAACTTGTATTTCTAAAATTTCATGAGATCAGTGGTTGTCTTGGTATAGAATGGAAACAAAGAAAGGATACAGAGCCAAAGGAGCTACTGGAGATTTGGAAAGGGGAGGATTTAATGAGTATGTTCATATTTTCTTATTTAAGTGGTGCTCGGATTCATGCATGGGATCTTGTGCAGTGTTAGGCAGTCTCCGATGAGCTATACCCAGTCCAGTAGATTTATAAACTGCTGATGATTTTGAGTATATCTACATATCAAGACACACAAATACACTAATAAACAAACACACTTCAAGCACGTACAATTTAAGCTATCAACTATTTCCCAGCAAAGCTTTTAGAATTCATATGTTGTTTTCTGAGGAGAAAATACAATGGAAATTAAAAATTTAATGCAAAATTCACACGTGACCATGAAATATTCTTCCACAGTCGAGACAGATCTCTGAAATACATCTTAATTAGTATGCTAGGGCTAGAAGACAGCAGTAAAAGCTGGGAAGGTTCAGTGAAACTCTTAGTGAACTCTAGGGAGTGGAAACTAGACCGTTACTGCTGCACCACTGACCTGTTTCACAGAAACAAAGAGAGACCATTAACGCTTGCTTTAAAGAATGCTGGTTCTTCTTTGTAGCCCACCCAAAACTTTGAAGAATTGTTTTCATAACCTTCTAGGGCTCTGAGACTCTGGTTTTTAGGTATAAAGAAATATGAGAAGCTGGGACTAGTAGTGGTTATGTGACTGCAACCCCAGCACCCAGGAGACTGAATCAGAGGATCAGTTTGAGGCTGGCACTAGCCATATCATGAGTGGCAAGCCAACCTGAGCTACACAGTTTGAGACCCCACCTCAAAGAAAACAAAAGCCACCCTGTTCTGGACAGTGAGGTATGTATGTCTATAAATAATAACTTTTGTTAACTCAACTGACAGGTTTTAAATAAACACCAGGCTCTCTTCTGGTACCCATCAGGAAATTGCTAGCTTTAAGGAAATTTCCAATGTTGGGTGTGATGGTGTTAAGAGTTTATGGGGTTCTAGGTGCAAGTAAAGAGAAAGGGGGGAAGGTGACACCATCCATTCTTTCCTTAAGTCGTTTCCACACAGTTAACATACTGAAAGCACCAAGGACCCCCAAACCTGAGCCCCGGATCGTCAGTCTGCTGACAGGTTCTTCTAGTGCAATCTGCCACCTCAATCCCACAAGTATTTCAGAAACAATACAATTATAAGGTAATATTTTAAAACACTAAAAAGAGTTTGGTTTGGAATTTCTGTGACAGGAATGCACTTATCTCAGTAGATAGATGTGCTTGCTTACTTAGGCCTCACATTTGCCATTTCCTAACAGTCCCATATGAGCAGTAGGCATCTCACAGTTGGTGCCCATTAAGTGTTAAATGAAAAAGCAATTAAAACTAAGACGATCCAGGTTCAGCTTCATTCTTCATACCCACAAGAAGTCTTACAACAACCCTGAAACAAATCTGAAATCCACCTATCAACTGTAATTCATAAACCGGTAATTCTTAGCCTGTTGGATCTCAGGGTATGTCTCTGGTTGATATGAATTGTATCTATTAATATTAATCATATGAATTTAAAATGAAGAATTTTTCATTAATATACCAATTATATGGTAGTAGCTCAATCATATTAACAGCTTTTCTAGAAACCAGTTTTTCAGACAAACAAAAACATAGCTCTAAGGATGGCCTTGCTTTCTACTTCATAAATCTCACCAGTATCTATCTGGTCTAAAAGATAAATTAATTCTAATCTCTGTTTCCTGAATCTAATCTGTGGTTAGTTATTTAATATTAGGGAATGTAAAGAAAATCTAGTTCTCCAAATATGTACTAAGTATTTTAATACCCTTTCTAGATCTTGTGGATACCCTTCTGTGATACTACACTAAAACTCAAGTGACAATTATTAGCAATATAGAATCTAATACACCACCAGTTAACTCTTTGTACTGTTACAAGAAAATCCACCTATACATCCTTTAACTTCTGTATAATTTAATAATGTGTAGTGACTGACTGGAAAATACTTGTTCACTGAGCTGGTAAACCAAGGACACATATTTTATTATATGAAGCCATGCTGTTAAAACCTCCATAATTTTATCACAAAATCTTTCAGTTCTGGAAATCTCTTAAGTTCACAGAGGTTTGTAAACCCAAACTTTCAAAGTTGTACTTTTCATTTGAAAGTTCAACCTGTCATCAGCAATAAAAACTGCCTTTTTTCCCAAGCCTACCAAATACCTAAGAGCTCAAAACTTGCTTGTCACTTCTTAGAAAGTAAAAGGGTTTCCACTTCTGTGATAAAACACTGACCAAAGCTTCATTGTACTGCTTACAGTCCCCTATCCACGGACTTGGAAGACAGGAACTCAAGGCAGGAACCTGGAAGCGGGAACCAATGCAGAAGCCATGGAGGATGCTGCTTCCTCACTTGCTCTGCCTGCTTGCTGCTTTCTTTCAAGTTTTCCGAGACAGGGCTTCTCTCTGTAGTCTTGTCTGTCCTGGCACTCACTCTGTAGACCAGGCTGGCCTCTAACTCAGAGATCCCAAGTGCTGGGATTAAAGGTAAGAGCTGGTATTAAAGGCATGTGCCACCAATGCCTGGCTTTCTGCTTGCTTTTTTTTTTTTTTTTAAGCACCCAGAATCACTAGCCCAAGGGTGGCATATCTACAGTAAACTGGTCCCTCCCTCACCAATCAAGAAAATACTCCACAGCCTTACCCACAAGCCAATCTGGTGGCGGAATTTTCTCAACCGAGGTCTCCTCTTTCCAAATGACTCTAGCTCTAGTGTCAAGTTAACATGACAAGAATGCCTTTCTTAAAACAATCACATCAGCTCAGTGTATACCAATGCTTTACAAGTACTTTATGTCCTTACAATGAAAACACTAGAGAGATGAATGTCCTGGGCCTCACCCTCTAGGCCACACTAGTGTGGCTGGAGCTCGCTAAGACCAGCCTGTCACTGCCTCCCTCCAGAGTGCTGGGGTTAAAATTCTGCACCACCACCTCCCAGCTAGGAAGCCGGTTTTAAAAACATTGCATCAACTGTTCCATTGGTAATATTCTAAATGGAACTGGCTTTTTTATTTAATTTAATTTAATTACAAGAAGTAATTTGACTAAGGCGTCTAGGAAAATCTGATGTGACTACCTTTTAAACTTTTTTCTGACCACTGCTTTCATGTAATCCAAATATAATATAGCAAAAGGCCAAACCTCCTAACTATTATGAAAACAGTTTTGACTCCACAGATCAGTAAGGGTCCCAAGACACGTAAACTACCCATCAGCTGTGGAGTGAGACCAGGCCTCTTCCCACAACTCTGTTCAACTATCCAAAGCCTTTGTTTCTATTTGTACAACTGGGAACTTTATCACTTACATTTAGTGGTGATTTTTATTGTATAGACATAACAGCTAAACACTGCCTAGCCCAAGGTAAACCCTTGTTTTAAGAGAGGAAAATGAACTCCGCTGTCAGGTTCGAGTAGTAAGAACATTAAGAAAAATAAAACTAAAACAAATCTCACTGAACCAGCTCTGTGGCAAATGCAAGAAGCATCAAACGTTCACATCCAAAAATGATAGATTTGAAATTAAAAGGCCACGACGAAAACCAACAACAAGAAACACAGAACAAGATTCGGACAAACAGTACCGATTCGAAAAACGACAGCCTCGGCGGAAGGAAAAGCTAGACTATTTCAAAATAACGCTTTATAAAGACAGGGCACGGGGTGGGGTAGGGTGAGGGGCTCAGGGTGCTGCTATACAGAGATGTGGGTCAATGAAACCAGGTAGACCACCCAAAGAGCTTTGGGCAGACTCACTCAGACAGACACATCCAATCAGCTGCAAGCCCTACGTTATATTTAGGCGAAATGACAAGAGTCAACTTACCCACGTAAGCTCCTAATTCTTGCAATTTCCCCTTAATGGCACTCTGAGGAGGAAAGAGAGGGGGGGGGAGACAAATAGCAAAGGTGCCCGTGAAAATCTCGACTGCAATAGAGCGAGCCCGGCTCCCCGCCCCCCCCAGCCCCGGGAGATGGGGGAGGGGACACCCGACCCCCCCACATCCCCAGCACGGCGCTTCCCTCTGCCGCCGCCCCGGTGGCTCCCACGGGCCCGCGGATTTGCCCCGAGCCGCCGCGCCTGCGCCCTGTCAGAGGCGGCCCGCGCCGAGGAAAACGCCGCAGGCCGGGCCCACCCGCCCCGTTACTCCTGACAACCGCCCGCCCGCCCCGCCCGCCAGGCCCAGCGCTCGCCCGCCGCGGGCCTCACCCGGATCTTGCGGCTGATCTCGGTACCGATTTCCATGGCTCAGCGGCCGAGTCAGCACTGCGCGGCGCTTCGGTTCCCTGGAGCCCGCCGCGGGCTGCCACCCTGCAGCCTGACCCCCGCCGCCACCGCCGCCGCTCCGCTCCGCCTCTGACCGTGCGCGCTGCGTGTCCCCGCCCCTGCTGGCGCCCCCGTGCAAGGGGGAGGTGCCGCGCATGCGTCTGCGCACACGCATGCGCTCGATCGTCCCAAGCGGGTCCGGGAACCTGTGCTCCGGCGCCCTCTGTCGGCCGCACGGAGGACAGTGGCCTGTAGGTAGCCCGGTTTCACCTAGCCCTTGCTAAACCAGGGGATTTAGTCTCCTGCAGGTTATAATCATGAAGTAATGTTCTCTCTCTCTCTCTTTTTTTTTTTTTTTAAATGAGGACTGTAAATGCATGTACACCTGCACACCAGAAGAGGGCATCAGATCTCACTATAGTGGTTGCTGGGGATTGAACTCTGGAAGAGCAGCCAAAGCTCTTAACCTCTGAGCCATCTCTCTAGAGCAGGAAGAAATAATGTATACCTCAAGCATCATGCGTCTTGATCCGAGTTCAAATGTAACCTCAAGCATCAATATGGGATTGATACAGATTGTTAACCTTTGGATTTTCGTTTTCTCCCAGCAAAAAGAGATTGTTTTCTAGATATACTATTGTTACACTTGGTGAGGTGGAGGGTAAAATCCAGAGCAGCAGCAGAACCCATCCAGCATTCCCTTACTTTAATTCTAGAGGGTTTTTGTTTGGTGTGTGTGTGTGTGTGTGTGTGTGTGTGTGTGTGTGTGTGTGTGTGTGTGTGTGTGGTTATTGTGTTGTGTTGTTTTGCTTTGTTTTTCGAGACAGGCTTTCTCTGTATAGCCCTGGCTGTCCCGGAACTTGCTCCGTAAACCAGGTTGGCATTCTGGCATCCAACTCAAAGATCCACATTCTTCTTCGCTCCTAGCCCCACCCCCACCCCACCCCACCCCACCCCCAGTGCTGGCATTAAAGGTGCGGACCATAACGTTGGCTACTTTAATTCTGAACATCCTTGCTCTCCTGGTTTTGGTTTTCTGCCTTTTTTTCTTCCATACCACCAGTGTACCTTACCCAAGGTTAATCCTCCTCCTGCCCCTCCCTCACCGAACTGCTTCTTTAGAGGACACTGATTTCCAGGACTCCCTTTAATTGTTGTTAGCAATCAGCCAGCTACAAGTAGCAAAAAGAGCAGAAAGTGGCATCCTCTCGTGTTGGCCGCCCTTTAGTGTTAGAGTTGGTGTGCAGGCCTGGCATATCCTGCGCAGCCCTCCAAGTATTAGAGCTCCTTGAGCCTAGAAGTTGGGGTGGCAGCTAATAGTCATAGCTGGGGTTGCAGGGTCCTGGAATTCCTCAGGCCTTGGTGGCAGCCAATGTTACAGCTCTCAGCCAGTTGTTTCACATTCTTGGCCCTACAGACCTGACAATTCTCTCAAATTCTTCTTGAGACCTGGGCCTGCTGGTTCACTTTGATTCTACGCCCCTTGTGGTCCCTCTCTGCAAATGCTGCCTTCCATCTTACCCTGGACACTAAGAACTCTCCCTGGCTCTTCTGTGTGCTGCCTCCACACAACTCAAAGTGAGTGAGAAAAGAACACTTGAGAGAAGTCTCTTGTTAGGACTACTGTTGTAACCCTAGGGGAAGCAACACAGGAGAGTGTCTCCCGGGCCTGAGCAGCCTGCTTATGTAGCTTAAAATGGATGTTTGGCTTAATCACAGCTATTTGTTTTGGCCAAGCCAGGCTAATCACAGCTTTGCCTCTTAGCACCAATCACAACCATGCCTCTGCTAGGCCACAAGGAAAGTGCTTGCCCTCTGGCCTAGGAAGAAATAATTGTAGGTTCATTTGAAGTTTTGCAAGGCTCAGGATCGCAAAATACCAGCTACAAAATATTTCAAACAGCCTTCCTTGGAGTCGAGCACTCAGGAGCCATGATGATCACCTGCAGGCTTTGCATAGTTGTTTTAGGGTGTCCATGGAATGAATGCTCAGTGCTGCTGGTATAAGAGGTCTGGCTGGTTGTTCAAGGCATCCAAGGCAGCAAGGGACGGTTCAATGCTGCTAATAGATGTCAGGTTGTCCAATTCCTAGCATCTTTGCTGGTTTATAGAAAAATGAGCACCAGAAAAGGTGCTCACGATACACCCTGGAAGAACGTACCACTCAGAGTGAGTCTAACACAGTTAAAAGTTCTTTAGCTACTGAACTCGTGCCTAGAGACAAGTAGGTCAAATCTCATATTATCATGTCTATGATAATAATGACCTGCTTTTCCATGTACCTTGTGTTCTCATCTGAAAACCCACTCCCAGATCCTAAGTAGCTACGTCCATTCTATTTTCTTCTAAATTCAGCCTTTCCAATGCAAAACCATCTTGATCACCTCTAAGTCAAATGTATTTCTACAGTGGGCTTCCTTAGCTCTCCCTGTCCCTGATCACCAGACATGGACAAATCGTTTTGTTTGTTTGTTTGTTTGTTTGTTTGTTTGGCTTTGTGGCCTCACTATGCTTGGACTGAGTGACTCCTGATCCTCCTGCCTCAGCCTCCCCAGTGCTGGGATTGCAGGCGTGCACCAACTAGGTCCAACTCCTTAAGAACTCACTTCCATTAGTTAGCTTTTGGTGCACAACGAGTGAATCACGGGTTTAGCACTTTAGAGCACACACGTTTCTTATCTTGCAGTTTCCAACAATTAGCAGTCTAAGCACAGCTTCCTTGGGTCTTAATCTTGGAGTCTCTGTAGGCCTGGGCAGAGGTGGCAGACAGGCTGCATTCTTCATTGGGGACTTGATTAAAGGAGAATCCCACTTCAGGATCCTGAAGGAAATGATTTAATGATTTCCTGGGATCTTTATGAATAAAGGCTCCGTTTTTTTGTTTTGTTTTGTTTTGTTTTTTTTCCTTGCCAGCTGTGGTCTAGAGGCCATGTTCTGGTCTTAGATGGCCCACAGTTCCATGCCGGGATTCTCACCAAGATGGCTGCTCTCTTGGTGAGAGCAAAGATACAAGCAAAGATACAAGCCCCTCCCAGCACACCTGGGCTCCTCTGTTGAGGACTTTCATCTCATTCATTTGGGCTCATCTAGAGCCTGGCCTTTAAATCAAATGAGTTAGGTCCTTCTTTATACCCACAAAATCTCTTGTCTTCATTGTATCCATTAGTTAGAGCAGTCCACAATCACAGGAATTATAGAGGAGAGTAGGAATCACAGGGCTACAGAGTCTGTGTGCCCCTTGACAGTTTCATGTAATCTTCTGAATTCTTCTGGCATCTGTATGGAAACTAATATGGTGGCATAGATTTTCTTGTGTGACTATCAATTTATGTATGTTCATCCTCCCTAGCAAAAATAATAAACTGAGCACCATGTGTTTTCTATATTTTACAGAAGTTCTTTGAGGATGGTAGGCATGAAATAAACATTTATCCATTATTTTTAGGTTAAAGGAAATCAAAGACTTAATTTACAAAAGCATTCCCCCCCCCCCGCCCTGGGTAAATCCAGTGACCATAGCCATGAAACATTGATGAGAGACACAGGAGCCGAGTGACAGAGAACAGGGACCAGGGGAGTCACACTGAGTCTGAGTGCAGTCCTGCCACTCTCTCTGAGACCTTAGGCAAGTTGCTTCTTTTCTTTCTGTGTCACTTTCCTTGTCTGTAGCATAGATATAAGACTGTTCTCTCCTACAAAGGATCTGGATAAGGCAGAGGTAAGTTAATATTTGCAAAGCATTTTGAGCTGTGTGGGGTTCCCAGTAGCATTCTGTTTGTTGATTAAAAATTAAATGCCTGCACTGAGCCAGACATTGTGCTAGAAGCTGGAGCACATGGGTGAACAGGACCACCGTCTCTGTGCTTATCACATAGTTGAAAGGCCAGGTAAGTTTGGGTTTTTTGGGTTTTTTGTTTGTTTGTTTGTTTTGTTTTGTTTTTCCTATTCTTTTATTCACTATTCCATTACTAAGAGCAGGAACATGTTTTATCATTATTGTAACTTAAACAAATTAACATTCGACAATATAGTTACCATTGGGAAAATCTTGTATAAAAACATCCAAGAGCATTTCCATTATTCAGAGGCCTGGAGAGATGGACCAGTCAGTAAAGTTTGCCACATGAATAACCTCCAGCACTGACGTGAAAAAACAGGCGTGTTGTCCTGTGCCTATAGTCCCAGAATTGTGCCTATAATCCCAGAATTGGGAGTCTGGGGGCAGGGGAATCCCTGGGACTTGCTGGTCAGCTAGTCTAAGCAAATCTGCAAGCTCTAGGTCCAGTGAGAGGGCCTCTCTTGGAAATGAGATGTCGAGCAATTGCAGAAAACATCAACTCCCTCTTCTGGGCTACACACACACACACACACACACACACACACACACACACAATGTGTCCAGAGTCAGGCATTGTGGCACATGTTTACAGTCCCAGTACTTGGGAGGCTGGGACAAGAGCATCATGAATTTAAGGACAACCAAGGCACTTAGCTAGATCCTGTTCTGTTTTGTTCTTCGTTTATAACAAGGAATTTATTTAAAGGTGTTGAAGACAGCTGGTTTACAATTATGGATGAGAACTGCACGGTATTTGAGAACTCAAACAGGTTCAGATCTCAGATGATATGGAGTCTGAGTCATTGAGAGAATGCCCCCCCTCCCCACTAAGCCAATGGCACTTAGGGGCTGGAGACTGTTCAGGGTGCTTCCCTGTAAGATGCAGTCTCACAATCCACATCCTTGAAGGGACTGCAAGTATTGCAAAAGAATAAACTGGCCCATGACAAATGGCGTATTTTTCTCCTAAGGGATAGTATGAGAGCCAGATCACAATGAACTACAGTGCCAGCTAAGAGGGTTCTTGGCTACCTTCCAAATAGAGGAGAGAACAGAGAAAAGACATTGGTTATGAAGTTGGCAGGGCCTGAGCGCCAACTCCTGCTCTACAAAGCCCTGAGTTCTCTAACAATGGTCCCCCCTGTGTCGACAGCCAGCCTCCCCTTGGGGCTCAGTTGGATTTTATGCTCTCTGTGTGTGTGTGTGTGTGTGTGTGTGTGTGTGTGTGTGAGAGAGAGAGAGAGAGAGAGAGAGAGAGAGAGAGAGAGAGAGAGAGAGAGAGATCGCCTGCTTTACCCTTCTTTACCCTCCTGTGGAAGGAGGGAGGCAGAGGTGGTGAGTTTTCCCCAGCTTGGAATGCTTTTCTTTTCTTTGAGTGTTTAGTGACCTGTATTTGTCTTTCCAGACTCAGACAGAGGATTCTCACAATGATTAACTAGGCATCACCAATCCATTTGGGTTATACCTTTGTGTAAATCTTCTTACTTAACTTTGCCTATTGTTCACAGGATGAGTTCCTTGAGGGGGCGGGACGGGCATCTTATTTGTCTTTCTCCATGCAGAACACCTGGTTGCTAATACAAAATCAAATGGTTTGTCTGCCTTTGGATCAGAATCTGCAGATGTTGCCTGTGGGCAACTGTGCTTGCCTCCCGTGATGCAAATCCAGACACCTGAGTTCAGTCTATGGAACTCAAGTAAAGGTGGGTGGAGAGACCAACTCCACACAGTGGTCCTCTAACCTGCAACACCTCCCTCCACAATAATAATAAATGCAATTGTTTAAAAAGAGTCCCTGCATGTTGGGAATCGCTGTCACACCAATCGCTGTGGCTATGAGGATGGTGCCTTGTCCTGCACATTTAAATGAAAATGCGGCCAACATCATTTTCTTGAGGTTCAAGAGAACTGATCCTCAAAAATCACCATTCCTGAATGTGTGTGTGTGTGTGTGTGTGTGTGTGTGTGTGTGTGTTGTACCTCATGCAGTGTTGAGCGAGGGAGTGAGTCAGAGATAAAGGTAAAGGTTCCAGGCACAAAGGTGACTTCACCTGTTGGGGCCCCTGGAACTAGGGTTACAGATGGCTATGAGCCACCATGTAAGTGCTAGGAATTGAACAGGCGTCCTCTGCAAGAGCAACAAGGGCTCTTAACCATGGAGATATCTCTCTAGCCCCAGCATCTCACATTTGTTAGTTCTTATCTTCACCCTCTCTCCTAGGCATCCTTGTCTTCGTAGGATGAAGCAACTCCTTCAGTCTGGATCCTTACAGGGAATGGTAACTTATATAGCATTATATGATGGATGGTCACTAAGACACCAGAGCAAATTCACTCAGCTCCTAAGAAAATACTATCCGAAGAGCTGGAGGGGTAAAGAACATGCACTGTTCTTGAAGAGGCCCATGCTGGGCTCCCAGCACCCACACTGGGCTTGCAACTCCAGCTCTAGGTCATTCAGTATGTTTCCAGTCTCCAAAGACATGTGCACGCATGTGCACACACACTCACATAAACAAACATATGCATATGTATAAAAGTACAACTTTAAAAAAGCCTAGTCAGTGGGTCTCCCAACCACAGTTTCCTCCCTGCTTATACTTTTGTCTTTCATCATTTTATATCAGGGCTTTCTTTCTACAGTTTTGTTAAAGATTTATTTTTTTAATTATATGTACATATGTACATGGAAGGGGTAGGTATGTGCACACGAGGGAAGGTACAGGCAGACACTATGGGTGTTGGGTCCCTTTCAGGGCTGGAGTTATAGGTTGTGAGCCACCTAACATGAGAGCTAGGACTTGTACACAAGTTCCCTGAAAGAATAGTACTTGCCTGTATCTGCTGAACTATCATGTTTCCATGTTTCCAACACTCTTTCTAATTTGTATTTGTATATTTTAATAAGAATTACTACCAGTGCTCAGAAGCCAGAGGCAGGCAGATCTCTAATAATAATAACCATTATTATTATTATTATTATTATTATTATTATTATTATTATTATTGCCTGGTCAACAGCTTGAGTTCCAGGACAACCAAGGTTACACAGAGAAACTCTTTCTCTATAAAACCAAAAATAAATAAATAAATAAATAAATAACTTTCAATTGTAGAAGTGTCTGATGTGTTACTTTCTGGGTAATAAGATGTAGGTATGTACACACATGTGCAAGATAGTCCATATCTCCGTAAAGATACATAGGGATCAAATAACAATCTCCAGAAAAGCTGGAGCTAGACAGCAGGCAGGCTGGGAAGGCTTTCACTTAATTATTTTGTATATTTTGGGGTTGACCTGTATAAATGACCTCACTCCGGTTGGTAGGAAATGTAAGCTAATTGTGATTTTATGTATAATCCTTGGAAGGGTTGTTCTCATGTCTTGCCATGGGGATGTTTCTGCCAAATTAACATGACTGATGGGGAAAATAGACCCTAAACTCCTGGTTGGGAGATGACATTTGTAGACTAAAGAAGTTCAGCTCACTTGTCCAAAGCACCACTTGGCTTTTATGGTCATTTTCTATTTTTAAAATTCTTTCATTTTCTTCCCGATTCAATTAACACGTTTTTATTTGGTGCCTACTGTCTGCCCAGGACTGCCCTCGTAATTCTAGCAGAAATAAAAGAAGCCTCCGTGAAACAATTTTTAATAATCCTGCCAAGTGCCTTGGAAGTCCTGGATTGAGTTGGAGGGGGACACAAATGGGAAGGGGTCTGGAACTGTTCACTAGATCCTCTTGATGGGGAGCCGAGGGCATGCTGGAGAGAAGGGTTCTGGAAATAAGGGTGGCCAGGGAGCCAGTCTAGATCACCCCTAGAGGTCTGGTAGCTGAATTTCATCTTGGGTGAACACTGAAAACGAGCAATAAACCATGCGAGTAGCTCGAAGGGAGAGAACACAGAGGAGCTGATGCCACGTGCCCACGATGGGGGCTAGAAAAAAAAAATACAGTAATAGTAGCTGGGCCTAGAATTGAGTGAAACCTTTCACATATATTTTACTCACGTTTACTGGATAACGATCATTCATTTTAGGAGAGGAATTAATTCCACAGAGGCCAGTAATTTGCCAGTAAGGGTTGGAGCTGGGATTTGAATCCAAACAACCTGACCCCGGAGCTTCAGCCAGCACCGAGTATGCATACAGTTCTCTCTGGGGGACCATGATCCCGGGGAGGTCTCAATTGTCTGGGGTGGGGGTGGGGTCAGCTCCCCAGTTTCCGTCCCTTTGGAGCTGCTCCCATGACTACCTCGGCTTTGTCAGTGCTTCTCAGTGGTCCCCAAGGTAAAGCTCAGCTATGAGAACTTTAGGTCTCGAACCCTTCTCTCTGGCATGCCTCTGTGCTCCCTATCAAGCGGATTCCGGGGAAGCAGAACCTCCAGCCCCATTCCCATTTGTGTCAGCCTTTCACTTCTCTCCACGTTTCGGTTCAGAGTCCCCACGGAGGAGCAGTGCGTACTTACTGGCGGAGCAGGCACTAAAGGGGGGTGTGGAACGTTCTGAACCCAATTCAGCAAACCTCCAGTTACTTTCCAGACCACCACGCACGTACGGCACCAGGTCCCTTTCTACCTTGACCCAAAACAACGCCCCCTCCCCTCCTTTCATGTATATATGTATTTTAAAGCTCCGCTTTATTTGGAAACTTAAAATAACTGGTCACACGGTTAAAAACAGCAGCGGCGCGCCCCCTCCCCGGCGGCCGGCCGGTCGCAGCTGTCCGGCCTCCCCCGCGCCCCGCCGCCCGCATTCCAGCTCTCTGAGGTCACGCGCCGCCGCCTCCCCGGATCCGCGCGCCCAGCCCAGGGGGAGGGACGCGGGCCCCGCAGCTCCGATCCCAGCCCCCGAGCTTCCCCGGCGAGTCCCGCAGCGGCCCGGCGGCTCCCGGCAAGGTGTGCGGTCAGAGCGCGGGCCCGGGACGCGGACCGGCGAGCGGCGGCCGCGCGGAGAGAGCCTGGGGAGGCGGGACGCAGAGCGGGCGCGCGGCCCCGACCCGGCGGGAGCCGGAGCAGGTGAGGCGCGGGGGACTCGGGCAGGGGAGTAACAAAGAGCGAAGTCTTCCCTTCCCAGGCTCGCTCTGATCTCCTCGAGTCATTTCTAAAAAGAGTCTGGAACTTCTATTCCGGACTCCTCCGCGGATGGTTGCGGCTTAATTCTGGATCAGGGTTTGAAATCCTGGGCATGTTTGTGTCTCTCGGAATATGTGGAGTGTGAAAGTTGCCCGATAACTTGGGCGACAAGAGACATAAAGGAAGGACTGTTTGGCAACTCCTTGTTTCGGTTTGGAGTAAAGCGTCTTTACTCCCCGAGAATTCTTGGATCTGCAAATTTCGACTTGTGATTTCTGCAAACCCGGATTAGACTGGCTGCTCTGAGCATGCTAGTCTTCTCCCCAGCCCCTTCTCCCCCGCCGAGAAAGCCTTATGATAATAGATAATGCTAGAAGACACGTTCTGACCACGTATGAGCTCCAAGTGACAACTGCAGTATGTCTGTCTAATAGTTACTGACAGGTTTCTTTTTCTTTCTTTTTTAGTTTGGGGCACAACAATTTCACTCTGAAAATAGTTGTTTCGTTTGTAGGCCGTTTAACTATAGATTGTCAACGTACACATGTTGTTTTGTGAGAAACATAGGATTAATTGAAAGCACTAAGATTTTTAAAATGCCAGATACTTCCTTTTCAGTGATTATTTAATGCTAATCATTTAATAAATGATTATTTTCAGTGGCAAAGTTCCATGAACATGTGGCGAGCGACTTGGGGGGGTGTCTGGTAAGATTCAGGGTTAAAGTGAGTTTGAGAAACGTCTGGAAGAGGGTATGGAAAAGAAAAATGAAAATGAACTCACTAACAGAAGCAGACCGCCTTTTACAATCTTATGAAGCAGAACTTAACATACATTTCTTTTTCTTATTCTGTAATAAATATAGCCTATTACATTTAGTAGTTGACACCTTAGCTCCTCTCAGAGTACCTTAAATTTCTACTTCTTGGCTGTAACTGTCAAACATAATTTATGACATTATTAAGATATATTCACCAATTATGAAATTTAAAGTTACTAAGCAGGACTTTTACCACAGTAGGTTTTATATGAAGAATCAAGAAACCAGACATTCATAGGAAAAAATACACAGAAATATGGCAGTCATAACAGCTGGAAAAAGAAAAAAACATTGATTTTTTCCTCATCCCTGATGCTGTAAACCATTTCCAATCTCAGGGACAACTGGAAATTTGAGTTTACCTAATCAGAACTTAAGTTAATAATTAAGTTATATAGTGTAGTATGCTGTGTTTAAGGCATAGTTCCATCTTTATAGTAAAGAAATTAATACACCTGGCAGTACCTAAGTCAGATGTCTTTCCTTTGGACATAAAAAGCTTTGTCTTTTTATATACATTATTTAATGTTTCCAGTTACCACAATTTGTAAGACTGAAATCTACTACTTTGTTTCTTGAGATAATACTTTGCATGCTACCCATATTTTTTTTTAAAATTTACAGGAATGCTATTGATGTATCTTCTAGTTAAAAGCTTGTTTAAGGTGTGTGTGTGTGTGTGTGTGTGTGTGTGTGTGTGCTTGCTCCCCCCCCATATCCGATTCATCTATTTATGTTCTGGGAACAACAAAGAACTTCGAAAAATATTGCATGTAGAGACTATCTCTTATTATAGTACCCCTCCCCATTCCTTCTGCGGAGTAATGCTTTTACTCAAGGAAGGCATTCAGCAAATATTAATATAATGCTGTAGTTTTCCACTTTCCCCCCTGGCATTCCTCTGTCCCTTGTTTTATCTTTCTACAATGGTGGCAGGGAGAGCACCTCACTACATAGCTATCAAAAGTGAAACATAAACAAAAATTTTAGAAACCTTGGCCATGTCCCTAATAGTGATGCAGCTCTGAATATAATTATAGATGCCTGTAATCTCCTTAAGGGCAGAGACGGCTTAGGATTCGTCTTAGATTTCCTCAAGATGCTCATCAGGCTGTCTTGTGCTCTGACACGCAGTGCATATTTGTGGAATGGAATTCCAAGACTTAAGTTTGGCAAAGTCTAAACCTCACTTTCTAGTTCAGTCTTTCCGCAGGCCTGGGTGTTCATAACTTCTGGGGTTGAGTCTCAGACTGGTGAGCAGGTCAGAAAGGAATGACTGGGAGTGATGGAGAAAATCGGAGGACACCCAGCTAGATCCATATTAGCGTGACACCGAGAAAGCTGCTTCTGTTGAGGCCTGGGTTCTGTTTGTCTGGTGAGGCTTAGGGACAGACTGTCCCATCGCGCAGCCTCGCACCCAAATCGGGTAATGAGCCAGGACCCTGCATGGCTAAACGATTCATCCCCGGGGGAAGGGGCGGGGATGAGACTGATAGCAGTGCGAGGGATGGAAATAACTGAGATTTTTGTCAAAGTGTTTGGGAGAAGATAACTCCAGTTGACATAAAACTCCCGAGCTGTCGATCGCCCCCAGTTTATCTCACCGCAGAAGTTACCATCAACAAGTGTGGTTAAAAATGTAGCGTGTTTTGGGGGTGCTGTTACGTGGACACAGCCTCAAACTGCGCGACCAATCTCTCCCTGCCTGTGGGACTAACGCCGGCCCCTTTAAATCCTCCCTCCTCCGATCACAAGGGGGCCGGGTCCTTTCGGAGCACGTCCGCCCGGAAACGGGGCCGCAGGCGGAGGGTTCCGGCGCTTGCGAGGCTTCCGACATTCCCCGTTGGCCAGGCAACACAGCTTGCTTTTCTCTAGCGGAGGTTTGGAAGCTGAGGCGCTCTGCTGCCTTTGGCTTCATGGGCTTGCCCAGCCTCTATTGCCCTCTTTAACCAGGATGGCTTTTAAGGCCTCTCCCTTCTCTTTAGGTGAGGGTCCACAGCCTCCTTAGGTGTCCCTACCCGGGAGAGGAGCCCAGAGCACGCTTTTCAGAAGTGCTATGCTTTGAGATCGAGCATCTTTAGAGTGCTGATAACTCGTTTATACTCACATCTTTGTGGTGGTGTTGATAATGGACCAGAAGGAGCTTTGGAAAGCCTTGTTAAGCATTTCATTTGCTATATGTTAGATGGGGTTATTCTCCCCATTTGGGGTTCAGGGTTAATTCGCCTGAAGGACCGTGTCTTTTGTTGTGCACTTAATATACACAACCAGGAACTGAAGACATCTGAGTACTGGGAAACGCGAAAGAGTTACCTATGAAAAAACAACCCTTCCTCCAAACTGGCAAGATGACCACCAATGCTTTGGAGTATAGACGTGCTGGACACTATCTCATTTAATCCTAACAGCCAAGGCTGCTATCACTAGAAGTGAGTGAGTTAGAATGAGGGGTGGGGTCTGACTCTGGGCCCCACCCTCAGCCCTCGTGATAAACTTTTCCTGCCACCTCCCTGCTCTAGTTAGACCTTTTTTATTCCATCAGAAAGACAAAGCATATCCTTCATACTCAGTTACTGCGATTTATTTTTTTTTTAAATTTTAAAAGCAAAACCCATAGTAACCGCTTTTCTTTCCTCAGCGTTGGCTTGGATGCCCCCATCACTTGGCCTTTGGAGACTCAGTTGCTTTTTAATGGCGGCAGAGGCTGTCGGATGAACAATTGGAGGCTAGAGTTTGTTTTGACACCAGAGGGTCACTTTGGCTTGGCTCCATCACTGCTGGATTGGTCCTTCCTGGTCCCTCCACTGTTGAAGGGAGAAGATGCCACTGCCATTTGGACTGAAATTGAAACGCACACGGCGCTACACTGTGTCCAGCAAGAGCTGCCTGGTTGCACGGATCCAGCTGCTCAATAATGAGTTTGTGGAATTCACTTTGTCTGTGGAGAGCACTGGCCAGGAGAGCCTGGAAGCTGTAGCCCAAAGACTGGAGCTGAGGGAGGTAAGCTGCCAGCGAGACTGTCTTCCCTCCTTATCTCATGTTGGCTGTGTATCCTAGCTACCGGAGGCTGGAAGCTAGTCCTGTCGGTGAGCCTGCAAGCTCTCCTCCCAAAGAGGAAGGAAGAGATCCGAGCAAAAGTCATATTCCCTAGGTTCCAGGAGAATTTACAGTGTCTATCTTTTTACCCTGTTTGAATCCCATGCCTTCCATAAAGGCTGTGAAGAATCAAATATGCATGTATTTTGGGTTATCCAACTTCCCACTTACTATTAAATCCTAATTGGGGCAATCAGATCAGGTTACTGTCTTCATACATGCATACATGCATGTATTTTTAAGTTTTTTTTTCTTCCATATCCGTTGCATTAGTCAGCTATAGGGATGCCACCTTTAGAGGAAATATTTTCTTTAAGATTGATTTATTCATGTGTTTTATATATTTGCTCTGTCTTCATGCACACCAGAAGGAGTCTGATTCCATTACAGATGGTTGTGAGCCATCTGTGGTTGCTTTGAATTGAACTCAGGACCTCTGGAAGAGCAGTCAAGAGCTCTTAACCACCAAGCCACCACCTCTACGGCCTCACATGCATATATTTATTCATTTGTACAACATTCATTTTCTGTTTTCTGTAGCCCAAGTAGAGACTCTAGAGCCTGAAGTTTGAATTTTGTTTTCCTCACCAACTGGTTCTATAACCTTAGATGAATTAGTTATTTGATATCTTCGAGCCCCAGTTCCTCATCAGATCCATGAGTCTGACAGTGGCGCCTGTTCTCAGAGTGGCTATGGCTTAAAGCACATGTAAAACTATAAGTACTAGCTGTCTATTACAGTAATCATAGGATCCTGGGCTCTGGGAAACGCCTAATTTACTGAGTAGCGAAGCTGTGGACTCCTCACATATCTGGACAAGGTCCTGAATTGAAAGTTCTGCTTGTAAGAACTGTAAAAGAAAGAACTCTAGACTTGGGAACCTGTGTTTGGCTGCTTGGACCATGGGTTAGAAAAAGAAGAAGCAGGCACTTAAACGACTCATGTCATATTAGAAAATCCCACATACATAGTGTAGTTCATAAGAGTCAGAATAGGTCAACTTTTTTTTCCTAGGAAAAATCAGTTGATGGTTTAGTTTTGAGACCCTGTAAGTGCCATCTGTGTTCAGAGGTACCAGTATCTTGCCCCAGTGTTGAGACCAGTGAGAAGATAGGTGTGAGTGCTTGTTTTCATTGGAGTAAGGAGGGTGGGCAGCAGACATAAAGCTCCTTTAAGGAAAGTAATATCTGAGCTGTGACCTCAATGCTAGAGCCTGGGGTTCTACCAGGCTGCAAATCATCAATCCTATAAAAGTAACAAAGGCATTTTGTTGTTACAATTTCAACTTACCCTGATAGGAATGGGGACGATAAGGTAGGTAGGCTCTTTAAAGCAAGGTGTGTTTTTGCCTGAGCGAGTCCTCTCGAGAATGATTAAACAGTAGTTCAGATGCAGATAGTAGCCATCTGCCTTTGCTTGGGGATGGAGAGAAGACTGGGAGATTTAGAGCCAACCAAACAACTGCTGGGGAAGAGTTAGCCAGGAGTCTAGTTGGTCCTCAGGTTATCAGTAGACTGTGGGGACTGTAATTAAGGGAGAAAATAACGAAAGAGCTGCATTCAGTTCGGGACCTAAATAGTAGGTTTGAGATGCCAGTTGATACCACTTGGTATGAACTGGAGATGTTGAAAAGAGAGGTGGGTGTGCTTTGTGGAGATCCAGGCTGAAGGAGATGGGCATGGGAATCTCAGTCCAGCGAGGTGGATGGAAAACAGGAGAGAGAGATAAGGCTGTCCCAGGAGCACTGGAGGAGGTAGCCCATCCATGCTCTGTGTTGAAGAGGAGACAGAAGAGCCTTGGAAGGGAGTATGTAGATCCGCTCAAGGTGGAAAAAGGAAAAGCAGTCTGGGAGAATGGGCCTCAGTGCCCTGCTTATTTGTGTTTATTTGGCATCGTTATACTTCTTTCATTTGTCTCTGCCTTCCCCCCCAATTTTTCTTTTTCTTTTTTTTTTCCTTATAAAGTTCATCCAAATATATCAGGTCTGCCTACACCCCCAGACAGTAAGCTTCTTAAGGACTACGGCATGTTTCTTTTTATAAGCAGAGCATCAAGTATGCGCAGTAAATTCAGGAAGACTTGAGCTCACCACCATTGCTTTCTGTTAGTCAAGAAGCCCAGGGCTGGAGACATCACGGTGAGCGGGTTGAGAGCACTGACTGCTCTAACAGAGGACCTGAGTTTGGATTCCCACATGGGGGTCCACAAACACCTGTAACTCCAGTTCCAGGGGCTACAACACCCTCTTCTGGCCTCTGAGGGCACCAGGCATGGACATAGTGCATAAAGATTAGCTATGGAGGCAAAAGTCTTGCACACGTAGAATGAAAGTAAGCAAGTCCTTCAAAAAGCAGCAGCAGCCTAGGAAGATTGCCATCTTTTGTTAGAGGCTCCAGCTCAGTATTATTCAGCTGTGGGGATGCCCTCCGCCCAATTTTTTTTTTCTTTCTTCTCCTTCTCCTTTTTTTTTTTTTTTAAATTGTTATTGTTGTTATTGAGAGAAGGTCTCCTGTCGCTCAGGCTGGCCTGAAACTCACTGTGAATTGCTTATCTCCTGTCTTGCCTATGGAGTGCTGGGACTATAGGAATGTTCCCCCACGATTGCTCCCTGGGATTATAGGAATGTGCCCTCACGATTGCTCTCTGAGGCCAGTTTTAAACAGAGCAGAGTACACTGAGAGGGCCGGCCTGATTCTGAGGGGACTTCAGCTTTTCACCACAGTCACAGTTAGAAAGTTTAGCAAACTTTCTCTTGGAAAGCTCCAGCAGGTCAGCTCTGTAATGTGTAAACAGATGTCTTAGTGACCAGGCCTTAACCCTTCCAAACGCCTTGTTCAGAAACAATCTGAGTGGGGTACCACCTGTTCGTCGGTTGTGTACATCCAGCATGTGTGAGATTCAAGTGAGAGCTGCCAGTGTGTTGGTATCTCTCACTAGCCTCCCACCAGGCAAACCCACAGTTATCGTTGTATGTTTGGGCGAAGAGTTTTGCTGTTGTCAGATCTGAGCTGCAGGGGGAAATGGCTCCTTTTGCTTACTTAAGTACCAGTTTGCTTTCGTAATGCAACGGAAGGGACTTCAGGATAACGCCATATACTGCTAGAGTCAAGGCTTTTACCGCGGAGGCTGGGGCAGAAAGATCTCAAATTGAAGTCTGAGGTCAGCCCAAGCTACACAAAAACCCTGTTTCAAGAAATCAAAGAGACAATAAAATAATAAACCTTAATAATCATAATAAAAAATAAGTAAGGATTGTCCAGTTCACTTAGGATGATAGATAAAACCAGGACAGTTCAGTAACCTGTAATGCAATGTGGGGCTGCCAAGAGCCCCATGTTTTTGTGCTCTAAGCGCGGAGATACGATAATGCAGGGGAGGTAGAGCCCCTGGCAGAGGTGTTGCCTTGAAAATGATGTTTTCGGAAGGGGAATCCCACCACCCCCAGAACCAGGCAGGTTGTTTTGAGTGGGGAAAAGACCCTTCCCTGAGACCAGTGTGTCATGGGCAAGGCTTCAGTTTGCCTCTTCGGGAGGCTGCTTAGCGAGAGTTCCAGAGAGTCTTCAGCCCCATCAGATGGGGCACCAGCTCTTGTCACTTGATGAATATTAAGTTACGCCTACCAGTTTCTCAACTCAAGGATTGTTGGTGGTTTAAAAATCTAGTATTTAAACCTTTAATCCCATCACTTGGGAGGCAGAGGCAGGTGGGTCTATGTGAGTTCAAGGCCAGTCTGGTCTACAAAGCTAGTTCCAGGACAGCTTGGGCTACACAGAGAAACACTGTCTAAAACAAAACAAAACAGAAAAAGAATTTGATATTAAAGTGTAACAGTGAGCAGAGGGCTTGGTGTTAGGAAACTCTCCATGTGTTAGTCATCAGACTTATTATTATTATTGTTATTATTATTATTTTGAGACAGGTCTCACTGTATAGCCCAGGTTGATGAGCTACCATGCCCCACCTTTGTTTTCATTTGTGGTCCTTGTGCTGTGCTTACGTGACCCATGTGACCCGAGCGACTGGCTGAATTCTCATTGGGATGAGTTCTTATGTTAATTAACTGGGAAAGTGCACGTGTATAGAATATTCTCGCAGCAGCGGGCACTGGTAGCCATACTGCTTGTAGATTTCTAACATACTGAAATGGTAGCCCCACTCACAATTGAGCCACTGTTTGCATACAAGCAGATCAAGCCCTTTGCGAGGTGTCCTTGCCCACTGCCTGGCAGCAGACCTTTAGAAGGCTGGAGTTGCTCAGCCCAAATCCTAGGTTACACAACTTCAGACCAGTTTATATTACTTTCTGTAGAGTGTGCCTTGTAGAAAAATTCTCATTTAACAACATAAGCTATCTTTTGCATTGGCTTTTTTTTTTTTTCTTTTTTGTTTTTGTATTTTGAGACAGGGTTTCTCTGTACCTTTGGATCCAGTTCTGGAACTTGCTCTGCAGACCTGGCTAGCCTAGAACTCACGGAGAGCCACCTGCCTCTGCCTCCCATTGAAGGCGTGTGCCACCACTGACTGGCGCAATGGCTTGGATTTTAATTAGGTTTATTGCGAGCTTATTTCTTTGTATACCCTGCCTTGATTTTGGGGTCCTTCTATGGTTTAAATTTAGATTTGTTTTGACAAGGTTTTAAATCCCCAATTAGCATATAGGAAAGTTGTGAATTCCCGGGCAGTGGCAGAGGGTGGGGGTGAGGGCATGGCTTTACAACCTAAATCTTACAAGATATTTTTTTCCTCAACTGTTTCTGAAGGGTGTGTGTTTGTGCACATGTGTGCGCAAGAGCGTGTGAGCGAGTGCTCACATGTTCAGAGTGTGTGCACTTCACATGATCCTGTGTGTAGATGCTTTAGGGAGAATATTCTTTGGTTATCCCACTTGTGCATAACTAACATGTTTGAAACTGAGTTAAATGCTAAGCAGCCTCTAGAATTATCCTCAAAGCATTTTTTTGAAGGTGGATAATGCAAACAAAATTTTCCCTCTCACATTTTACCTCCTGGCCTGAGGCTTTTGCTTACATGGTTGTGGTTTGTTATAGATCTGTACGGAATGAGTTTTAAATAGCATTTAGTGTGTCAAAGACATCAACCTTTTCTGTTTTAGCCTGTAAGCTCCATTGGAACAGGAATTTGGTTCCCTGATGTATTTTTAATGTCTAGGATAGTGCCTGTCACCTTATCGCACATAGTTCCTGAATAAATATCCATTTACTTTAAGCCACAAGATTGGTGTTTTAAATTGCAATCACAATTCATTTGGTCAGCTCTATTCCGCTCTGTGATTTCATTTCCTGGAATGAGTGGAACATTTCCAAAGTTTTGTACATGGGTACAAAAACACTGCCCCCCCCCCGCCTTCCTTTCTTTTCTGTTTTTCTTTGCCTCTCCTTTTCTTTTCTCATTCCTCCCCTCCATCTCCCTGTCCTCCTCTTCTCTACTCCGTACCTTTCTTGCACAACTGCTGTTAGTATTCAGGCGTCTGTACTGGCCTGTCCTTGGGGTTCTGACTGGGTATGCCCTCAGTTGTAGCCACTAAGAGCACCATCTGTGCACATTCACTACCTTCCCTTTTAAAAGGGCCCTGCCCGCCTTCTATCTTTCTCTCTGTGCCTCTCTCTCTCTCTCTGCCTCCCCCCATCCCTCCCCCCCTCTCCTCTCTGTGCCTCTCCCTTCTCTGTCACTCCTGTCTCTAGAGGCCAGTCTCCCCTCTCCCCTCCCCTCTTTTCCCAATTAAAAAAAAAAAAAAAAAACGCTCCACCCAAGCTCTGTTGCACGGTGTCTTTCCAGCACTTGTTACAACACTTGCTATGTTGCTCAGTGTTGTCTCAAACTTGCCGTCTTCCTGTCTCAGCCTCTGAAGTAGCTGGGATCTCATGGATGGGCCACTGTACCCAGCTTACCATTTCTTTCTTTATTTAAAAAGATCTTTTAGCTTTATGTTATTTTGTGCATATGCATATTTTCCTTCATGTATGTATGTGTGTCTGGAGCCCACAGAGGTCAGAAGAGGGTGTTGGGAACCCTGGCACTGGAGTCCCAGATGGTTGTGAGCCACCATGTGGGTGCTGGGAATCTAACCAGAGCCCTCTGTAGGAGACCTGGGTGTGCTCTCTAGTGCCGATTGGTTATTTATTGGCAATGCCAGTGAGTTTATTGGGTTTGCTTATAAAGTGTAGGTGGAAGGTTACTTACAGGAGCATGGGTGACCCCAGAAAGAGCTGCATGACACATTTCACCCTCACTTTGGGGGTTCTTCCGGAAACATAGAACCACTCTAGTTCTGCTGGCTCTGGGGGAGATTGCTGTGTCAGGCAGGATCAGCCTCCCCACTGATCTAGCGAGTGCTCTCTCGTCCTGGGAGTGTACTATTTTGAATCTGTCTGTCAGGTATTCCAGATATCCTCCCCTGGCCTTATCTCCACTGGAATCTGAGAATTTCAAGTGCATGTCTCTCCCTCCTGCCTGATTTCATGTGGACTCTTAAAAATTACCACAGCCTAAGAGAAAGTGCATCACATGCAGATAGTTTGGGATGAGCCTTCACAAGTTGAATTTGGGCACATTTTTGTATGGTAGGTAAGATTGAGGTATAAAAAGAGGTAAGGGAGTGAGCAATGGGACCTTCAGGAGGGACTGAAATTTTGGATCCACCTCTTACCTGAACAGTTTTTCAAACTCCAAAGGTCAATCATAAAGAAGAAATTTTCTTGGTGTTTAGATTTCTGTTAAACAATTTTAAAATTGGTGTGGGTGAGTGTGGATGTGCATGTGGCCTGTCAAATATGGAGAGGTCAGGGAGCAACATATACATTATTGAACTAGGACACCCATTTTCTTAAGTGATAGAGTATTATGCAACTTTAATGTTTAATAAATTCAAGGGCTAATAGGTGTAGCTCAACTGATAGAGTGTTTGTCTGACACACGCAAGACCCTAGGTTCAGTCCCTCGCAAGGTGTAACCCTGAATATGGTGGCACCCACCTGTAATCCCAGCCCTTGAGAGGTTCAAGTCATCTTGTACTTCCTAGCAAGCTCAAGGCCAGCCTAGGATACTTGAGACCCTGTCTTGAAGACCAAAACACATTGGGATTTTCAGGCGAGAGACAACCAAAGTGACTTGCATGTGTGTTTGCTCACCAGGGAGTCCTGTGAGTTGAGTTCCAAAGGTTGGAGGGGGTACTCACTCAGTTCTGTCACTGTCCATGAAGCATATCTCACTGTATATTCTAGACTGTCCTTCACCCCTCAAGCCTCCTGTCTGAGCTTCTTAACCTTCAGTCTTAAACATTGACTCAAGATGTTTGTCCCTATTTCTGGAGTATAGTAAGAATATTTCCGAATGCATACTTAACTTGTAAAGATCAAGTCAAGACACTTAGCATTTTCATCTCCTCAAACATTTGACAGTTCTGTGTGTTGTACCTTCCAGTTCTCATTTGGTTATTTTGAGACAGTTGTTGATAGTTGTAGGCTGTACTTACAGTGGTTGTCTATAGTCCTACAGAACTTACTTCTCCTACCTAAGTTTCTATACTCTAGTCTCTTTTCGTGTGTCCCCACTATGCTACCCAGACACAAGTTGCTTCTCAGTCTCCTTTCCCTCTAGAAATGCTTTTTTTTCTTCTGTGCCTGTCTTTCAGAGGGCTTAGGAAGGCCATTGCCTCTTATTAGTGTTAGACACCACTTATTTACTTATTTATTGGAGTAGGTTTTTGTTTTGTTTTTAGATTAACTTAGTTCTATTTTGTGTGTCTGGGTGTTTTTCCTGCATGCATATTTATGCTTCACATGTGTACAGTGCCTGTGGTGGGCCAGAAGAGGGCTGGATTCTTTGCAACAGGAGTTACAGACAGTTGGGAGCCACCATGTGGGTGCTGGGAATAGAACCCAGGTTCTCTAGAAGAACATCTAGTACTCTTAACCACTGAGCTGTCTCTCCAGACCTCTATTTATGGGAGTTTTGAGATAAGGTCTCACTCTGTAGCCAGGCTTGCCTGGAATACATTCATGCTATCCTCTAACTCTGGGTACTCTTACTGTTGGGTAAAAGCTCCCAGAGAACAGAGAGGGAGGTTACGAGTGAGAATTCCTTCATTGTACCAGGGGTTGTAGATCGGTGTTTGTCTTCTCTGTCGGGCATCACCTTTGTGCCCATCTGGACAGTGAGCATGTGACAAATCTACAGAACTGGTGACTCACACTTCCTTTAAACATTAATTGAATTCCTGGGGGGCATTTATTGATTGAGCCTTCTATTTCATTCTAATTGTCAGATATGCACCCTACCTCAATATGACATTTTCTTTTGTAATAACAAGGACTATTTTCTTATAGCGTGCTGGGCTTGCAGGTATTTTCTTATTCTGTTCTTCAGGCAACTTGTGCACTGATAGATTTAAATAGATGGCCTTTATGGTTAGCTTTTCTTTTGTCCTCACTTTGATGTTGGGCGTTAGACACATGCTCTTGAGCATACAAAGCCAGTACTGTTTCTCTGAGCTTCTTCCTGGCTTATTTGTTTATGGAATTTTTGGAATTTTCAGATAAGGTCTCTCACTCTGTAGCCCAGGATGGCCTAGAACTCACCCAGGCTAGCCTCCAGTTCAGGGCACTTTGCCTACTGCAGCTGGAGTTACAGATTCTGGGCTCTTTTTGTTTATTTATCTTTATTTCTCTCTCTCTCTCTCTCTCTCTCTCTCTCTCTCTCTCTCGTGTGTGTGTGTGTGTGTGTGAGAGAGAGATGATATTTTGTTTATGATCTAACAAATAAAACATGCCTAAAGATCAGAGTGCAAAGCTAGTCACACTAGCTAGCCATAGAGGCCAGGCAGTGGTGGTGCACACCTTTAATCCCAGTACTCAGGAGGCAGAGGCCGAGGCAGAGGCCGAGGCAGAGGCCGAGGCAGAGGCAGACAGATCTCTGTGAGTTCAAGACCACCCTTGGCCACATGAAATTGATCTATTCTAAAAGAGAACCAGAGGTCACATAAAGGTGATCCCAGCACTTGAGATCACACATGCCTTTAATCCCAGCACTAGGGAGTTGGGATGGCTGGAGAGAGGAATGTAAAGTGGGAGGAGACAAGAGAGAGGTGCAGTGTGAGGATTCGTATAGACAGATGCAGTGTGGTGCCCTCTGAGCAGCCGTTAGTCTGAAGCAGTCCACGCAGGCAGTCTGAGGATGCAGTCTGAGGACAGGATTGCCCCTCCCCTTTGGTCTGAGCATTGGTAGAGGTAAGAATTCTCTAGTGGCTGACCGTTCTGCTTCTCTGATCATCAGCTTTAACCACTATATCTGACTCTGGGTTTTTATTATTAAGACCTATTAGAATCTGTGCAGTGTGTGTGTGTGTGTGTGTGTGTGTGTGTGTGTGTGTGTGTTTATTCTCTCCTTTTGCCATGTGGTCCCTGGGCATTGAACTTGGGAAGTCATCAGCTTGGCAGCAAGTGTCTTTATTTAGCTGTTTGCTACATTTTCTTGTGACTCCCAGGTCAGCTTACCTTGGCTCATTTACATACTATTCCCATTGCTCAGCCCCTCACCTAACTAACTGATCTCAATATTAAGTGCATTTTCAACAACTTGCACTTTGTACCCTTAAATTTAGCTGTAGTTGGGGGAAACACGATGGGTTTGGGTTTGCATCCCTGAAAGGTAGCTTTTTAGGTGCACTGGCTGCCTATAAGCTGTGTCTGCTGCCTCATGTGCTCATTGGAGCCCATAATTGACTTCCTGTCTTGCCTGACCTCCTGTTTTCTATGGTGAACCAAAGATGAGCAGTGTTCACGAGATGCTGGTTGGGTGACAACTTTTTTTTAAATTAGTGTTGAGTTAGATTTCTTTAAGTCTTTTCCAGTTTCTTTTTCATCTTGTAAATTGAATATACTAATGGGGAATGAACCAGAAAAGATGACTGGAGAATTATCATTATGACAGATTGGAGCTACACTGCTGAGAATTAAAATACCGACCAGACATGTCTCTTCTTGCCAGGTTTGATATACATTATTTAGAAAATAACTTTAATTCTCCTTTCCCCACAGATATTATTTAAACAGTTACATGTTTGCCTTGCTTTTACTGCTAGCACACCTTTTGAAATGAATTTATATTAAGATAGTATGAAAACAGCACTTTTGTTTACTTGTGTGTGTGTGTGTGTGTGTGTGTGTGTGTGTGTGTGTGCATTTGTGTGTGTGGGTGTGTGCCTGCAGTAGCTTGCATATCAAGGCCAGACAACTGGGGTGAATGGTTCTCTCTCCCCACAATGTGGATATCGGTGATTGAACTTAGGTTGTCAGGCTTCACTTGAGTGCCTTTTCCTGCTGAGCCGTCTTGTCAGCCCTGTTTGTTTGTGTTTTGAGAAGGGGTCTCATGTAGCCCAGGCTGGTCTTGAACTTATTGCATAGCATAGAATAGCCTTGAATTCTTGATCCTCCTGTTAGTACCTCCCAAGTACTGGTATGGTAGGTGTGGGCCATCATGCCTAGCATGAAGGACTATTATCTGTGGGCAGCAGAGATGGCTCTGTGGTTGAGAATGCTTGTTGCATTTCGGGGCACTAGAGTTCAGTTCCCAGCATCCACATAGCAGCTCACAATCACCTGTAACTGCAGTCCAGGGGATCCTTCCAGAACATCTAGTACCCTCTTCTGTATTTTTTGGCACCAGGCATGCACATGGTATACATATATATGCACAGGCAAACATAAAAAAATATACACAAATGAATCTTGAAGAAAACATAGGCCCCAAGGGGTTCAAATTTAAAAGATTTAAAAAGAAAACATAAACCAAAATCTCGTAGTTCATTTGGGATGAGATACTCGAGTGAGCCTATGGCAGAGCAAACTGGTTAATGGTCAGAGTGAGAAGCTCTGGCTGTAAGAAATTGTTCTCTGCCAGCCCGCCTGGACCCACTGCGGCGCCAGCCCCCAGTAACACGCAGAGACTCTGTATTTGATATAAGGCTGTTAGCCTGTTACTAATTTCTTATCGGCTAGCTCTGTCTTAATGTTTAACCCATTTTTATTAATCTAAGTATTTCCACATGGTCTCATCTTACCGGAGAGAGGGCCAGTGTTCTGCTCTCTCCAGTCTCTCCATGCTGACTCCTCCCAGCTACTTCCTCTTTCCTCCTAGTCTCCTAGTCCCTCCTATCTTGCTTTCCTATTGGCCAACAGTGCTTTATTCATTAACCAGTATGAGAAACATATTTACACAATAACATCTCCCATCATCTGGCTTGCCCTCAGTTTTGTGAGTTCTTAGCAAAATGACTTCTGTACAGTAATACACAGAATAAATGTGCCTTTGTAGTGAAACTTGTGTACTTATCTTAGTTATAAGGAATGTTTATATATATGTTAAAATTTTCTATTTAATCCTAGTTTACTCTTTAGAAACATGTTGGTATTTTAGTCCTAATATCGAATATTCTTCTAAAGTGCATCTTTTTCTTTTTTAATTAAATTATTTATTTTTACATCCCAACGGTTTCCCTCCCTCTTCTTCTACCATTCCCTCCCCACTCCCCTACCCTATTCCATTCCTCTGTTTCTATTCAGAAAGGGTAGGGCTCCCATGGGTGTCAGCAGAGCATGGCATATCAAGTTGGGGAAGGACTAAGCTCCTCCCCTCATATTGAGGGGTGGTAGGCAACCCAGTGTGAGGAATAGGTTCCTTCTGGGGTACATCTTAGCATTGCTTGTCTTTGCCCCAGGGCACAGCCCTGGGAGACCAGGGCTCTGATTTTTGCTTCAGTGTTGTGTGCTTACAGCCAGGATAGCATTGACACCTGGCTCAAGGAGTCATGAATTTAGGACAGCTAAGAAATGTAGACAGACTTTTATTGTTTTTATAATGAACCGAGTGGTGCCTGGGATCAGACCCCATAGCTCCTTATGTGGTACAACAGGGTTTTACTACTTAGCTACATCACCAGCCCGGAATTTTTTTCTTTTTTAGTATAGGGGATGGAACTTGCTAGGCAAGGTCTTTACCATGGAGTAAAATCTTTAGTCTCTAAATTATAGTTTTACATTTATCCCCTTTACAGTGGCCATATGCTCATGTATCTGATTGAGATTGTATATGGGAAAAATGAGAACACGCTATCCAGATAGCTGTCCTGTTCCCTCCTTGGACCGCCTTTTAATTAATCTCCAAATTTGGCTTATCATTTCACCCTATGCTGACATGGTAAAGCTGCAATAGAAGGAACTTGGACACTCAGGGAGTTTGATTACTTCATTATGATGAAATGGAGCATAACTATATTTATTTTCCTGAGTCTTCATTTACATGTGACGCTGTTCTGATAGTGTACATTGTCATATTGCCTGTAAAATAAAGAGTACACAATTTGTTTAAAGTGAGAAGAAAATGGAGCAAAACTAAACAGAAAGGGGAGGGATTGTCGAGTCGAGGCAGTGTGACCACTGGTACCTGCTAGAAGGAAGAGGCTCCATGCTTTATTATTTATGGCCCACTCTGTGGAGGAGGCCAGCTCAGGGCTAGAATTAGCTTAGAGCTTGCTAACCACCTTTGTTAGGTGATCTCTGCTTGGGATACACTTTATCTTGGGCTGCATCCTCTCATCTCTGTCCTGATAAAAGACTTCAAACTTTAGCTGGTCAAAGAAAGACACCAAGATAAAATTATATTTGCAATTTTACATGGGATTAACTTTTATTAAACATAATGCATTAGTGGCTTTAAAAGCCCTCCAGCTAATTTGTGTATCTCTCTGGTCTATTTTAAAAATAGTACAGTCAAACAGAGTCTTAAAATAATTAGGCAAGAAATGACCTGGGAGTTAGGAAGAGGCTTGCATTCTATTAGGATTTGGACCTTCCTAGAGCAGCTGGTATCTGTCACTTTGAGTGAGGTGACCATACTGTCATTTTTACAATGGTTTTGCTTCAGTTACATGGCAGGCAGCTATCTCCAATTTAGGAGAAGCAGCAGTGAGAACTTATAAACAGCTATGAAGAAGTCGTCAAATATTTTTTAAAGTTATTGTTTCATGTTTTTTTTTGGAACAAACTAGGAAAGAAACAGATAATGTAAAAATATCTGACACTGAAAAAGCTTTATAGAAATCTAGCTAGCAATTGCTGTAACTTAATTTATGTAAGGATTCCAGAAACTTCAGTGTTTGAGAGGCTGCAGTTAGGATGCATTTTCCACAAAAGCAGACAGAAAGAGTCACCTGGAAAACTTTCTTATTAAGTGAAGGCTCTTAACAAGAAAGTTCTGGAAGGTAGGTACAAGAAATGAGGGAGACATGAATGGAAAGCTAGTGATTAAGGGCAGTTGCAAGTCACAGAGTTCTTGTGGTTCTCCACGCCCTTCTGAGGAAGGCAGAGCGCTCCTGCGAAGGGACCAGAGCTTGCTGAGAAAGTCCCTTGTTCAAGAGCTGGTTGACATAGGTCCTGGAGTGGGAATTCAGGAGTGGAAACTGCCCAAAGGCAGGGCTCCACAGAGGAGATACGGTTAGCCTCCATGTTACTGGCAGACCGCACTTTCTAAAGACCCATAAATAAAGGGAGGTACTAAAAGAACAAGAGTGGAAAAATCTTTTGTATGTGGCTTTGGAAAAATCTGCTGCTTTAGTAGTTACAGGTGAAGAAACTACAGTTAATTCGAGTATTGTAAAGCTTGATAGAAAGTCATTCTTCTAACACTCTGGATAACAGATAATATTCCATTTTTAAAATATCATTGCTGATCTCTGGAAATACTTATAAATTTCTCTACCTCTCTTTTTGTTGTTGTTATTTTGAGACAGGTTCTCCTGTAGCCCAGTTTAACCTGAAGCTCACTGTATAGTCCAAGCTGGTCTTGAACCCACGTCCTACTGCTTCCTAAGTGCTGGAATTGTAGGTGTATGGCCACTATCTCTGGCTATTTAAATTTTTGTGTTTGAAGTAGCCAAGTCCAGCTACACTTTAAAGGAAAAAGTAATATACACATAGAAAGTTTAAGATCCTTTCATTTTAGTTATAAGTAATGATGGTATGCTTTTGGGGGCTAAAGGGTCTTTTGAGCCAGGGTCTCACTATATAGCCCTAGTTGGGAACTTACTATGTGGACCAGGCTGGCCTTGAACTCAAGAGACCCACCTGCCTTTGCCTCCCACATACTAGGACTAAAGGCATGTACCACTGTGCTTGGCTAAGAGATGATATACTCAATTTTTTTTTAAATTAATTAATTTTATTTATTTTGTGTGTATATATGGATGCTTTGTCTACATATATGTCTGTGTACCATGATTGCGCAGTGCCTGCAGAGACGGGAAGAGGGCGCCAGTCACCCCCTGGAACTGGAGTTACAGATGGTTGTGAGCCTCCATGTGGGTGCTGAGTATGAAACCTTGGTTATCTGGAAGAGCAGCCAGCGTCCTCAACCAGTGTCACCTCTCCAGCCCCAAGAGAGGATATACTTTCATGACCCAAACTGTTTTCAGCCCTACGGCAGGGCTGCTCTGGGCTAGCGTGGCAGTGGGACCAAACTGGCAGGGAAAAAACTACTCATAACGGCTTAACACCGTTACAGAAAAAAAAAAAAAAAAAAAAAAAAAAGTTTGACTTACAAAGTAGAGATGGGAGGATTGCAAGTTTGAGGCCAATTTGGTAAATTTGAGGTCATCTCGAGTTCCACAGTGAGGCCTTTTTCTTCAAACAAAAGTAAATGTAAACATGTAATAAGTGCCTAAAAGTACATAGTAGACCAAGCGTGGTATACGTTCCTTCCAAACTGGATCCTGCGATGGAAAATAGAATCAACATGTGTGCATTAAAAACGTACTGTAGCCGATCTAAATTATTATTACTATTTTTCCTGAGACAGGGTTTCTTTGTGTAGCCCTGGCTGTACTGGAACTCACTGTGTAGACCAGGCTGATCCTGAACCTGGAGATCCCCCTGCCTCTACCTCCCAAGTGCTGGAATGAGAGGTGTGTACCATCACCGCCTGGCTCATCCAAAATCTTGACATTCTAAGTAGAAAATATTTTTGGAGGAAGAAACCAGTAATTAATTTCTGCTGGTATTTGGCAGAGTGAGCAAAACTAACTCATCCCTCAAAATAGGGAGTATGACCAAAATATATTACATGAAAAATTAAAAATATCTAATTAAAATAAAAAATTTAAAGTAAAATATAATGGCCTTCTCATAGCAGCATGCATTCATGTAGTTTTCCATCCATCCCTCATGCTGGAGCTCAGAGTTATTTTATGCTCAAGAAAACAGGTTGAACTGATTTCTTCTGGTTCACAGCCAGCATCTGCCCAATGGAAATCAAACCTAGAACTTTAGACTAGAATTGTCAAGCCTTCTCTATTAAGCCAGGTGTTTTTCTGTTCTGTAAATTGCAGAAGGTAGGAACAGTAGTTGCTTTTTCATAAATGTGATCTGCCAGTGACAGAAAACAATGGGTCTGGACGTTTTGTTCATTTATTTCATGGAGTTTAAAAAAAAAAAAGGGTCCCCACTCAGCTTTTCAAGCATAGGTGTGTGTGTGTGGTGAGGGTGAGAGCTCTCCCTGTGTAATTCTGGCTGGCCTGGAACTCACTTTTTAGCCCAGGCACAAATTTGTGACTTGCTTACCTCCATTTCAGGAGTGCTAGGCTTATCGACTTCATCTGTGTAGCTAAAT
>JANBXA010000588.1:13447500-13535000 GCA_030556225.1 Cricetiscus sungorus
CATACATGAACACGCATACACATGTTAGTTATTTTAATAATGGTAACTTTAGTGTTTTGCTAGTGGAAAAAAACTAGTTTTTTTTTCTTCAACATATTTGTTGTTAGTTCAAGAAATGACTTAAATTGGCTGTTTTTTATTTTCTATTTCCTGACTACTATTTTCTAGATGGAGCTTGGAATTCCCTCTTTATTATTTTTTTTTTCCTTTAAGCCTTGGCTTTTGCCCCTTTCTGAGAGGCAGTAGGAGGCCACTGCCACTTGATCCTGGGTCTTTGGTGGTGGAAATGGTCGGAATCTTTTTGTGCATGACTGCCTGCTTCAAGGGACCTTCCTTCTTTCCAGGTCACTTACTTCAGCCTCTGGTACTACAACAAGCAGAATCAGCGTCGCTGGGTGGATTTGGAGAAGCCCCTGAAGAAGCAGCTGGATAAGCATGCTTTGGAGCCCACGGTCTACTTCGGGGTGGTGTTTTATGTGCCTTCAGTTTCCCAGCTGCAGCAGGAAATCACCAGGTGAGAAGTTAGTTCCCCGTGTTTAGAAAGTGCCCCAGTGAGGCCAGAGGAGTGAAGGTGAGGTCAAAGGCCGTCAGGGTAGAAGCCCGTGGCTGACTTTGCCCTCCAGCCCACATTTTTAGTCACGACATTACTAGGAGGTTCTGGAATGCAGTGTGTCAGAGTGAATTATGGTTCGCTGGGCCCACAGGCACAGGAAGAGGACCGGCTCACCCTCGCGGTGAGCTCTCTCGCGATATCCTCCTCTTCGGTGTTTCTGTTGTTCAGTTTCTGGTTCCTCGTAATAAGGAAACGGGAGAGGAGAGATTTAAAATGTGTGGTCAGAAACCCCATGTCCTCTCCTTAAGAAACTGGCAGGTTCTTACAATTCTGACCCCAGGGCTGCATTCTGTAGATGTGGGGGACAGAGGGGCCACAGAGAGTGAAGAGAGACGTTTAGGATCAGAGGACACTGGCAGGTAAATACAGGGACCGTTGTGGAAGGAAAGGACAGTGGAGGAACTGGGTGTCTTGCTTTGTTTCGTCCTCCTGGGTCACACAGGCTCCTTTTCAAGCATGCGACGTTGACTCAGCGCACGCCCCTTCTGCCATCCTCTGCCCCCTTTTGTGTCCCTTCCCATCTCATCAGTCCCCTTCGTTCCCCCAGTTTCATTTCTGCTCCCATGTTCTCCTACGTAAACGACCTTGTTGAGAAATGAGAAAAAACAAAACAAAACCAACAAAAAACCCAAAAAAACCCATGGAGTATTTGTCTTCCGCAGATTGACTTAATTCTTCTAATATGATTAACTCCAGTTACACCCATTTTCCTTCAAATACCATTACTTCATTCTTCCTTACGCTTAAAAAAAAATATCCCTTGTGTCTGTATTCACCATTTTCTTTATCCATTCCACTCTTGATGGACACCTAGGCCTGGTCTAGAACTTCGCTATTATGAATTCTTTTTAAAAATATTCCCTGAAGACAAAACAACATAGTGAGAAAAGTTTTACATTTTCAGCTTTGGTTGGAGCTCTGTACCTGTGGAGGGCACCCGCCTGGCATACTTAGGGCTCATGCTTTCTCCTCCAGCTTCTAAGAAATAAAAAAAGAAATACAGCTGGGCGGTGGTGGCGCACACCTTCAGCCCCAGGACTTGGGGAGGCAGAGGCAGGCAGGTCTCTGAGTTGGAAGCCAGCCTGGTCTACATAGCAATCGAGTTCCAGGGCAGCTAGGGTTATACAGAGAAACCCTGTCTCTAAATACCCCCCCCCCCAAAAAAAAGAGAGAAGAGGGAGGAGGGGGAAAGAAATACACACTTTGGATGCTTGAGCTTGCTAAGATGCCTGAAACTTAACACTGCTTTATCTTTTAAAGTCTACTTAATAACATTACGTTGGAGCCAGGCTGGGCAATGTCAGCATCCTAAACATTATGTACTGTTTATCTTTGTCTCCTGTACGTTACTCACACTCCAGTCATATTCATCTGACTCTGTGCAACTCTGGGATGCCTGAGGCTGGGGTGCACATCGTCTACCCCATGCTATCTTAGGATTTGCTTCTAGGTCTGTTGCAGTGGTTGGTATCACAGCCTCCTATTATGGTTATTTGTGTATGCGTCTTATCTTCTTTCTACATCTTAAGTCCATGTTTTCTTTGGCTTTACCCTCCATTCGAAAGCTATAATGCCCCTGCAGATAGTAAGAATGGCTGCTGCCTCCTGCTCGTGGAGTGCTATTTGAATGTGCCAGGTGATTATCAGAAGACACTACAAAACCGAGGTCAGGTCGTGGGGATAGGCACGAACAGGTCTGAATTACAAATATTGAGAAGTGGGAGCCAGAAGGAAAAATATGAACCGGCCACTTAACTCATTAAACATTTACTGGAGATATTCTGTGCTCTGAGAGCGGTTAGGTAGCCTCTGACTCTGGAGGAGAGGCTCCCTCTCAGTCTGTGGAGCTGGCATGCATGTACATAAGTAGTCACAGTATCCTGTGAGAATGTCTGACTTAAAGCTCTGAGTTTCTAGTGGTGGAACGTGGAGAACTTGACCAAGGGAGGAAACAGTTGACTTCTGGGGAGGCTATAGAAGGAATTTTCTAGTTAGGGGGCGTGGCCCGTGGAAAGCAGGGAGAATAGGAATTTTGGATGATACCTGGAGGTGAGAGAAAAGGTTTAAAAGCCAGGTGTGGGGAGAGAGGGAAGGAGGGAGGGAAAGGGAACTGAAATGGGTTTGGAAAATAAGAAAAAGAAAGAAAGAATTAAAAAAAAAAAAAAAGCCAGGTGTGTACTAATTGTAAAGGAAGGCTTTTTCAAATTTTAATGGAGTGGAATGGGCAAATTTGTGTCTTACAAAGAGCATTCACATTGGATGATAAACTCCTGAATTAAATTGGAAGTGGCAGGACACCAGTTAGGAAGTTGTTGCTTGATTAGAACACACACCTTGCTTCCTTCACAAAGACATGACCCATAAAATGGGATGAAAAAGTATGGGGTTATTAGGTTTGGACAGCAGGACTGCTCCTTGATTAGCCGTAGAAGACCTAGAGAAGTTCCGTCAGTAAGAGTGTCCCTGAGAAGCCTTCAGTTCCAAAACGTGGCCCCCAGACCGGCCATGCAGACTTGAGTGACAGCTCTACAGTACAAAGTCCACAAGGACACTGGTGCTTTCAGCATCTTTGTCTCACTCAGCAAGTTCCCTTGGAGTCTAAGGTGTCTGGACAGGTTCTAGCTGTCAGAGCTGTGGAGTTAGGAGGCAGAATGGGGTTTCTAGGAAGGGGGGAAGGTGTAGGAGGATTGTGTGCCATGTAAAGAAACTGCAGACCATTGGTACTTAGGCTCTTGACTTTGTGTATCTTTTATATGTTTGAACTATACATTGGAGCAGTTTATGACATGCCAGTTATACCTCAAAAAGATCTTATAAAAACCCACTCAAAGCTAGCAATGTAGTTGTGTGGTAAAACATTTGCCTAACAGATGTGACACTCTGGGTTTAGTCCCCCTGCACCAAGGAAACAGTCTCCCCCCCACACAAAAAAAAAACAAAAATACTTTAAGGAAAAAGGCAGAGAACAAAAATCTGAATCATGTCTTCATATCTTCAGAACATGAGGACTTGTCAGATAAACATAGTCATAAGGCAGCTGAAAACTGTCACCCCCATGACGGGTGCTTACAGGGATTTTTTGTTTGCAAAAGATAGGAAATTTTGAGAATAATGAAGCCTAATGATTGGACAGATTCGATTTTTAAAATTCACGAACTGATTGTGTGAAACCTTACTGGTTACTGTATGAATCCTTTTTTTTTTTTTTTTTTTTTTTGGTTACTTGTAGCAATAGTGTTACAGCCTGAATACTGTATAAATTTGAATGGAAAGAGGCTTATCTCATCTCACCACTCTGGAGCATACTTGTTTGTAAATGTGGCACTTTCCCAGTATGTCATTTACAAGGAGATTTTCACATGGGATTTTTAATTAAAGAATATTGAACTAGCAGTGAACAATTTACAGCATATATAGAAAAATCAGCTCTCATAATAAACCCATTCAAAGCTAAGATATTGGAAGCCCAAGTTTATTTGGTCCATGAATGTTACATTCTAGGGTTTTTATTTGATAGAAGGAAAGAGTCTAGGGTAGTGATAATGGGGTATGTGGAGTATGCCTGTGAGATGTACCTCCCTGAATACAGTCTCTTTTGGCATTTGAAAGCCTTACAGAAAGTCACAGGTCACCCCCCCCCACACACACACGCACACCTTCAGCCCCAGGACTTGGGGAGGCAGAGGCAGGCAGGTCTCTGAGTTGGAAGCCAGCCTGGCCTACATAGTAATTGAGTTCCAGGACAGCTAGGGTTATACAGAGAAACCCTGTCTCTAAACACCTCCCCCCCAAAAAAAAAGAGAGAAGAGGGAGGAGGGGGAAAGAAATACACACTTTGGATGCTTGAGCTTGCTAAGATGCCTGAAACTTAACACTGTTTTATCTTTTAAAGTCTACTTAATAACATTACGTTGGAGCCAGGCTGGGCAATGTCAGCATCCTAAACATTATGTACTGTTTATCTTTATCTCCTGTACGTTACTCACACTCCAGTCATATTCATCTGAGTCTGTGCAACTCTGGGATGCCTGAGGCTGGGGTGCACATTGTCATGTTCCTCTAGTAAACTATGGTAAAGAACACTGTGTCTTGGTCAAATTATGGTGATACTGATTTTATAAACTTATCCTTTCAAATAGGTATCAGTATTACCTGCAGCTGAAGAAAGATATTTTGGAAGGAAACCTTCCCTGCACGTTAGAACAAGCCATTCAGCTAGCTGGCTTAGCTGTTCAAGGTAAGCAATGCATGTGGAGTGATAATTCTACCAGATTAAGACGTGTTAAAAGAGAAACAGTAAAGGGTTCTGAAAGTAACTTATTCCCTATATGAATTGTTATAGTATTTATGTGTTGGTAGAATATTATGCTATTAGCTGGGGGCCTTATTGTAGGAAGACCATTTCTTCAATGAAATATGAGACTTGTGGACATTCTAATTATGTAACATGTCAAAGGAGCAAACATTTATGTATATGTTTATATAGCAAAATGAAATAATTTAATATGCTAAGTATTTATGTCACTCAAGACTTGATTTGATCCTAGTATTTTGGGAGGAAAGATCTTTCCATCAATGAGGCTCATGAAGATCCATTCATTTATATTTCAAGTACATCTCATTTCTTTGATTTCTCAAATTACTATTCCAGAATATAGAGCATCATCACTTGTATTAGAAGTAGTTTTGTGTTTCACAAATATTTTTTAATTGATGCTCGAGGGAAATTTCTGCTGATGCCTTATTTCAAGTGGTACCAGGCAATTAACATGGAAACTGGAATTAATTCAACAGAAAAAGTAAGCTGGCTGGGGTGGCACCTACCTTTAATACCAGCAAGGAAACAGATCTTTATGAGTTCCAGGCCAGCCTGTTCTACATAGAGTTCCTGGCCAGTCAAAATTACAGAGTGGGACCATGTCTCAAAACAAAACATAAAAGAAAGAAAAATATGATAAAATTCTTCCAGATACTAGCTGGCATGGGCGCCTGCCATCCTGAGATAAACAACATGGTGGTACTCCATTCCTTATATGCTGCCTGAACATAAGCATTCTCAGGGTCCCATGCCCTGTCCCACTTTCCTGGGTAGAAGCACATGTCATACACAGGGCGGTTTTGTTACTTCGTAGACATTTTCCCAAGCCAAGACGCATGAATCCACCTAATGGCTTTTAAAAGATACTCTTGGAAACCTACTCTTGTTACCCATCAGACAGATTTGGCTTCCGAACCGTAAGCGTGTCAGCCACATCACTTACTGATTGTTGTTGTGCAAATGTGTTGTGGAAGTTAAAAGCAATTAACATGTGAATGTTTATCATTTTGTGTAGCTGATTTTGGTGACTTTGATCAGTATGAATCCCAAGACTTCCTTCAGAAATTTGCCGTGCTCCCAGTGGTAAGACTTCCTTTGGCATGTGGCCTTTTAACACATGGCTTATTCCTATACTCTCAGCAAGCCCCGAATGTCCACGGGGTAGATGCTCTAAACAGGACCAGCATTACAAAGCCAGTTCCCTTTCGTCAACGTCTTGTATGTCAGTATTTCCCTGTTTGTTTTAGTCTTCTTGTTTTTTGTGAATTCACAGGAACTGAACGGGGCTGGTTAGGTCTAGCAGCAGTGGTGCATGCCTTTAATTTTAGCACCAGAGAGACAGAGGCAGGCATAGATTTCTGTGAGTTTGAGGCTAGCCTGGTTTACACAGCGAGTTCCAGGACAGTCAAGGGCCAGTGCTACATAGCAAAACCCTGTCTTAAAAACCAAAAAAAAAAAAAAAGGAGGGGTGGGGTGTTGGTTGCCATCCTGTGCCTAAAGTCATTTTTTCCTTTGGTGTGTGTGTCTAAGGACAGGGATTGGGCTTTTTTTTTTTTTTTTAGTTCTGTAGACTCACAAAGTTAATGTGGGAATGGACTTGACTTGTCATCAGTGTTAAAAACCCTGCCTTCTGCTTTCTGAAGTTACTGTTGAAGAAACTGACGTGAACGTCTCACTGAGAGAGCCGAGGAGGGTGGAATGTTCTCCTGAGTGAGTGGGTTAGCACTGAGCTCAGACCTGGCTGACGAGTGTTAACCAACCTTAGGGCTCAGCTGAAACTTTTCCTGGGAGGAGCCGAGGAGGCAGGGCAGATCTTTTGACTCCTGAGCAGAAGCCATTTAATTCATTAGACACATCATGGCTATATATAAAAGCAAAGACCCCGGATGTTAGTGCCGGTCAGAAGCTTGCCTCAAGTGGGAGAGTGGTTCATTCTGAGAAAATGCATACACTTACTGCTGTGTGTTTCCTTCAGGGGTGGCTACAGGATGAAAGCGTGCTGGAAGAAGCCACCCAAAAAGTGTCCTTACTACATCAGAGATACAGGTAACACCACGTTGTGTGTTAAACTTTTGTGCCGCTTGTTTGCTGTTGTAGTGACATTTGCTGTGTGCCAAGTGCTGCTCGAAATACATACAGCCCCATCATTTCAACCATTATCCATCTTACCAATGAGGAGGTGGAGGAGATCGAAACTGCCAGCCATTGCCCCATATAGCAAGTGTGATGGTAACTAACCTGTATAAATGGGCTCATGATTACAGCAGTTTGATTTTTAAAGTTCAGCCCTCCAGGAGCTCTTTCTTTTGTCTGTCTGTCTGTCTGTCTGTCTGTCTACCTATCATCTATATAGCTATCCTCTCTCTCTTTCTCTGTCCTCTTCCTGCCTGCCCTTCCTTCCTTTCTTTCTTTCTTTCTTTCTTTCTTTCTTTCTTTCTTTCTTTCTTTCTCTGTTTTTCTTTTTTTTTTGTTTTTGTTGCTGTTGTTTGTTTTTTTTGTTTTGTTTTGTTTTTCAAGACAGGATTTCTCTGTGTTGCTTTGGCACCTGTCCTGGAACTCGCTCTGTAGACAGGCTGGCCTCGAACTCGCAGATATCCAACTGCCTCTGCCTCCTGAGTGCTGGGATTAAAGGTGTGTGCCACCGACACCCTTTTTAATAGTGCTAGAATTTGAGCTCAGGGCCTTGTATGTGGTAGGCAGACACTTCACCACTGAGCTACATCCTGTGCCCTTGAGATTTTTGAGAACCAGGTTAGCCTCAAACTTGTCACCTTGCTGCCCCTGCCTCCTGAGTGCTGGGCTTACGGACGTGCACCACATGACCACTGCTCCCCTGTGGACCTTTTGAATCAGCATCTCTGTCCTCTGGGGAGCAATGAGTAGAGTCCTCATGCCCGCCGCCCTGACTGTCCTTGCACGTACTTGTCTGTGCTGGTCCACGTTGACTTTCTTTGGTGGTGAATCTCTGTTGACTGTAAAAATCTAAGATGCTCACTCTTATTCTAATCCAGTACACAGCATTCCATATACTTTATATATAATCACATTCCCACAGCTCTAGTATTCTTTAAAGAGATCATTGCCTCTGTCTTAGAGGTGATGGAAACTGATCTCACAATGACTCAGGTCTCTGGTGTATGTAGAAGTGATTGAAAGTAGATATGTCTGTGTAACCTGTAGTCTTTGCCTGTAGTCTCTTTCTGCTCTTTCTGACCTTGCTGGTTGCAAAAGTGTAACCTTCCAAAAGTATCATTCTCTCATCTTTTCCTGCATTCCTTCCCAAATGCTCATGGTTATGTTCTCGCTCTCCATAAGTTGCTAAATCATACTTCTACCTCTATTTCTACATAAACCATTATTTTTCCTAGTGCAGTTGATCCTGCTTTTTGTCACTTTATTTCATCCATTTGTACTTTTATTTAAATCATAGAGCTTAAGAACCTATAAGCACTTTCTGTCCATATGAAGCAGAATGCTGGATAGTTTAACTTAAAGATAAATGGAATAATTTTCTCCTTTCCAAGAATTCATTCCCAGCAATCTTAGGCTAGGCAGCACAATAGTAACAGAATAGTGGATGCAGTAGATGAGGTGTAGACAGAGTGTGTTAGAATTGCAGGGGACCCAGAGTCTGACAGGAGGAATGGACAGACACCGAGCCCTGAGAACACTAGTGATTGCTAGGCCCATATGTGGATGATAGGGATACGATACAAGGCAGCTGCATTCACAAAGGTTCAAAGAGATGCAGAGAGTCTGGGATGGCTACAGTTTGAGGTACCGTAGGCACATGGGATGGGGGGAAGCACCAGATGAGGCTGGAGAGGTGAGGCCATGCACTTAAATGCCCTTCCTTTCTCAGACCCTGCCAGTGCTCCGGTCTTCTGAACTAAGGGTTTGCATCTAGCCTCTCCTGCCCTTATCTCTTACATTTATCATTTAAACTTTAAAAGCAGTTCTCTAGATTTATGTTTTATTTATTTGTATGAGTGTTTCCTGAATGTATGTATGCGTATCACATGCTTACCTGTGGACGTCAGAAGGAAGCATCAGATCTGGAGCTGGAGTTACAGATGATTGTGAGATGCCATGTGGGTGCTGGGAATCTAACCCGGGTTTTCTGGATGAGCAGTCAGTGCTTTAACCACAGATTCATCTCTCCAGTTGGTTTTCGAACCAACATTCTTAGTATTTATTTCCTGATATTCTAGGGTAATTAAGCAACTGCATTTGCCTCGAAGATACCCTGGGAGCTGCTTCATGCCTTGCCCTCCACATTCAGCATAGTGTGTCATAGTTAGTCAGGTTTTGGTAAATAGTAGAGGATCAGTATAGCCACGTACAATTGCTTATAGCCTGGAATGTTTATAGCGTCCTATTCCAAGCTGATGTACAGCTCTTTAGGAAAGCGTTATTTAAAAAGTGTACATTTGGGAGCAATCTCTCTAACATCTTTTGGGTTGCAGAGGGCTAACAGCTCCTGAAGCTGAAATGCTGTACATGCAGGAAGTAGAGAGAATGGATGGCTATGGAGAGGAGAGCTATCCCGCCAAGGTAAGTATGGCTATCTAAAGTTAAGTTCAGCGAGGTGGGCATGGCCCTGAGTACCTGTACTCCCAGCTACTCTGGTGGCTGAGATAAGGAAATCATTTGAAAATAGAATAGAAAATGGAGTGAGGTCCTGTTGAAAAAAGATGAGGGGGTGGGTAGCGAAGGGGGACAGACAAATATGACACTTAGCTATTTGAGAAAATAGAATGGCTGAGGTCTTTCTTGACCACAAATTTTTTAGTAAAACACAACCTTGTATTGTAATCTGTGCTTTGGTTGGGTCAGGAAATAGACCTCTTAAGAGTCTAAACTTGGCTCGGGGTTAACGCACTTGCCACCAAGGCTGATGACCTGAGGTTGATCCTGGCATTGCCATGGTAGAAGGAGAAAACCAACTCCTTCTACGGACCTCTACATGTGTATTGGCGTGTGTGCACCCACATACAAAGTAAATAAGTAAACATCATAGTGAAAGTATTTTTAAGGAAGTGAACGAACTCCCTCTGTCTTCATGCTCACTAGCAAGGTGATGATTTGCACCATTCTGTTCCCTTTCTGAGTGGTTGCCCTGCAAGTCTTCTGTCTGGGAGACAAGCTTGGTGGATGCGTTTGTCCTCATGTACTGTTCCCCAAGGGTTTCTTCCTCTCTCTCTCCCTGTAGGACAGCCAAGGAAGTGACATATCCATCGGTGCTTGTCTTGATGGTATCTTTGTGAAACATAAGAATGGAAGGCCGCCCGTGGTATTCAGGTATTGTGTCTGTTTGTTGTAAATACTTACTACAGTAGTTATTGCTGCCAGGTCTCCCCTAAGGTCTCATTAGAAAATGGAGGTACTCTTTTTTTCTAGAGTTAAATGCTACCCAAGTACAGTGGTTCACGAGTACGCTACTGTCTTCAAAACCAGCTGTGGACAAAAGTACTCATATGATGGCCTGTTTGTAAATGCTGAAAAGTGTGACCCTGCTGTGACAGAAAAGCCATTTGTTATTTTGATAGGGTTTTTTTTTTTTTTTTTTTTTTTCATTTGAATTCTGGTTTCAGGGACTTCCTATTCACTATGGAAATCTAGGCTTTCTTTTGGACTTTAGTGTGTAACAAAATTACTAACATGCCAACATCTCAGCAAACTTCAGTTTTTGCAAAGCTGACTTCCCTCCAGTTATGAAGAGCAGTGCTGTTCATTTGTACACATCTTGGGGTGTGTGTGGTAGGAAAACACAGTGATGGGAAGGACGTGCTGATGGTGGCATGCAGTTTCTGAGAAGTGAGTTACACATGGCTTAAGATTACTCTGTAGTATTCTGGGTGCCAATGATATCTTTTTGGACATTAATATTTTGTTAATTCTTTGAGATTTTCATATCTCTGTATAATCTTTTTGATCATATTCACCGCTGCCCTATTTCTCCCCCTAGCTCCTCTCGAATATACTCCCCAACTTGGTGTCCATAGAATGACATATCTGAACCCTGTGGAGTCCATATGCTCATGGGTATGGGGCCATACCCTGGAGCACAGTCAACCCACAAGATGCCATACTCTTAGAGAAAACTGACTTTCCCTCCCCAAGAAGCCATCAACTGTTAGTAGCTCCTCAGCTAAGGGTGGGGATGGGTTTGCTCTTGTGCCTGTTATGAACTCACAAATGACAGCAGTCCTGTCATGTCTAGAAGACGCTGTTTCACTCCATTCCTTCCTGAACGTTGGCTTTTAGAAAGTGTCTTCCTCCCCTGTGATGGTCCTGAGCCTTGGTGGGAGGGTGTGGGATGTAGGGGTGCCGTTTGTGGTTGCGCACCCCACTCACACTTGCTCTCTGCCCTGTGACCAGCTTGAGTTTCTCTGCTAACTACCTGCCGTCCACCAGCCACAGCACCAACAAAGAAACTTCCCTAAGGAGGTCAGGGAGTGGCACTAATCAGAGGGTATGGACATACCAATTTGGAGGGCAGTTTGATATTGGGACCATTTAGCAAAATGGTAGGATCTCTCCTGGGGCCAATAAGCTCTCCAACCACGGGTTCTTGCCTGATTTGTAGTACAAGGCATGTGGTTTTCTCCTCTTTGCCCCTTGTGGATCTAGCCTTCAATTCAACCAGAAACAGTTGGTTACCATATAACATTTGTGACACTACTACACCTGTAGGCATATCTTGCCATGCTGGTCATTGTAGCTGCAGCCTTCATAGCTGGGTAAGACCGCTGATGACGTCTCTGCCTTGGCACCCTGCATAGCAACTGCAGGTTCTGTGAAAGCTAGCCAGCAGAGAGGAAGTTTCCTGGTCAGTACCAACATGGTCTCTTCCATTTGTATCTTAAATGTAGTAAATGAGGTCATGTTGTTCACCTTTACATGTAATTCCTTAAAGTCTGTAGTCTTAGAAAATCTGTTAGGATTTTGTAAAAGTATTTGCACTTTTACTCTAATTTGAATGATCAGTTTAAACAAAACAGAAGGTTTCTATTGTTTTCATCTAGTTGTGGGGGATGTCTACCACTGTTGTCTGCTGATTCCTTTGTGTCTGCCCTTCACTGGGTGCAGTTTATCAGAAACCAGATGCTATGCTGACTGCCCATGTAATCTTCATCTTCATAATAACTCAGGGTGGCAGATATCACCCCCCACTTTTCACATGAGATAATGGAGGCTTAGAAAAGCGAAGTGATTTGTCCAAGGTCACCCCATTGCCAGGTATAGCTAGACTAGAACTCACATTGTCTACGCAAGTCAGGGCTCCTAGGCACTGTGTCACATTGCTTGCTCGCCCTCCCTCCCTCCCTCCCTCCCTCCCTCCCTCCCTCCCTTCCTTCTTCCCTTCTTCTCTCTCTTCCTCTCTTCCTCCCTCCCTTCCTCCTTCTCTCTCTTCCTCTCTCCCCTCCTTCCTCCCTTCCTCTCTCTCTCTCCCCTCCTTCCTCCCTCCCTCCCTTCCTCTCTTCCTTCCTTTCTTCCTTCCTCCCTTCCTTCTTTCCTCCCTCCCTCCCTCCCTCCCTCCCTCCCTCCCTCCCTCCCTCCCTCGCCCCCTTCCTCTCTCTTTTCCTCCCTCTCCCTCCCATCCTTCTTTTCTTCCTTTGAAATAGCTCCTTTCCTCCCTTCGATTTTCCACTTTATTCTTGAGAAGCGGTCTTCCCCTTTAAGAACATTTTCACTAAAATGACGTCACTTCCTTCTCTTCTTTGGGGCTTGAGTGACAGTGACCACAGAGAGTAGACATGGCTTGGGAAGCAGAGCCCCAGTCCCGTGCCTCACTGCCTGTGTGTGGCTGCTTCCTGAGTCAAGTGGGCTCTTGTCCCCAACCTGGCATAGTGAATTTTCCCAACATACTGAGCTGGGGGCACAGGGAGAGGAAAATGGATCCGGGCTTTTACTCAGACAGCAGGACTGACAGTAGCAGCCAGAGGCCAAATGGAAACCAAAGGCATTCAGTTGGTTGCTTTCTTCACTGCACAGGGATTTTCAAATTCTCCTTTTTTAATACTATGCAAATAATCTTTAGGTTTAACTTCTGAGCACTAAGTCAGTAAATGAATGTTGACTTAACAAATTTTAACTAAATATAATACAAGCTGAACATCCAGAGTCCAAAAATCCCCAATTAAAGATGAGGGGTGGTGGCAAGGATAGAGTTCAGTGGTAAAATGCTTGCCTCATGTTTTCAGGCCCTGGGTTTGCATCCCTGCGCTGGCGGGAGAGGGGAAGAGTTCACTCTTGCTTCATGTCCAGGAGCTTTGGATTTTCAGGTTAGGGGCTCAGCCACTGCTCTATTGCAAACATTTCTAAACTTGCAGGGTTAGCCACACTTATGATCAATGGTGGTCCTGAGGAGGACTGATTGGTTCAGGGTTGTTGAGCATCTTCTTATAGTCAGTTTCCTTCTGATGACGTCACACAGCCAGGTAACAAAAACCAAGTCTGTAAAATCTATAAAAGCTGAAGATGATAAAGTTTGGAGATGTAGGGTAGATTTCATGTCCTACTGGATACATTCAGAACAATTAATTTCTTAGTTCCTGAGCACTTAACATTCTCTTCCCCCAGGGGCTTGTCAGAGTGCTCGCTCATCCCGTGCTTTGTCCTGTGTTACAAGCAGATTTCCCGCCAGCCTGGTCCCAGAGCCGCACCAGCTCCCATTAACACACAGAGACCTGTATTAGATATAAAGCTGTTAGCCTGTTACTAGCATTTCTTATTGGCTGTCTTAAATATTAACTCATTTCTATTAACCTAAGTGTTTCCACATGGTTTTATCTTAACAGAGAGAGGGTCCAGATCTCTTCTCTCATTGTGATAGTAGATGCCCTTTAAAATGTTTGTTTAAGGAAAAAAAATGTTTGTTCAATACATAGTTGAGGCCTGAGCTGCAAGCTGAAATAGGGGTCTTTGATTGTTAAGCCAATCAAGCAGATTAGGTGTGTCAGTTACTTTCCAGTTGCTGAGATAAAATACTATGACCAAAAGCAACTTCAGGGTGTTTATTTTGGCTTTACAGCTCCAAAGAGTTGAGTCCACAATGACAGGGTGGGCATGGAGGGAGGCTTGATGGAAGGTGGCGAGAGCAGGCTGAGATCACTGAGCTCACCACAAGTGGAACAAGCCTATAAGCTTTCAAAGCCCACCCGTTCCCGCAAAGCTCCGTCTTCTGAAAGTTCCGTGACCTCCCCCAATAGCACCACCAAGAAGGGGAGCAGGTGCTCAAATGCATGAGCCTATGGAGAAACTTCTCATTTAAACCACCATCTGAGGTTGTGTGTCCCAAATCCTCATTCTTCATTTAATGCACATGCCTTTATTTTTAGCAACTAGCTGTTGCCATTTCAGTTAGAAAATGCGTGCTAGCTGATAACAACTATTTTGTTTGGAAAAGGATTGTTAACTGGTGTTAGCTCATGTACCCAGCTTAAGGGGAAATCTGTTCTGTCTCCCACTGTACTTATGCACACTCACCATTCTCTGTTGTTCTTTAGGTGGCACGACATTGCTAACATGTCCCACAACAAGTCCTTCTTTGCATTAGAGCTGGCAAATAAAGAGGAGACCATCCAGTTTCAAACTGTGAGTGAGCACAAAGAATCTTCATGGGATGCTTTTCACACAACTTAGCAAGTTAGCATTTCCGGGCTCTCTTTTGTGTATTGTGTTAGTGTGGCTCTAACTTAGACCCTCCTAATTCTCTGTGATGTAGAATTTTATGTCTTACATTTTACAAAATGGCACTTGGCAAAAAGTAGTAGCTCATTAAATATTGTTGAGTAAATGAGTCTCCGTGTTCCTATTCTTTGATCCAAGTGACTTTTGAATTAAGTGTAAAGAGTCGAAGTAGAGGAGGAAGCGAGCCTGGCTGCCATTGCTGTGAGCATCTGTGTAACACTGTTAGTGGTGCTTGCTTTTGCTATCTTAACAAAGGCGACATCAAGACAGCAAAGCAAATGTTTGGTTTGAAAAGTCCTAGTGTTATTTCTCAGGAATAAAAGTTGATATTAGATAACAGTTTGGCATTTTCAAACCAAATGTGTTTTAAGATTCCAAATCATTTAGAAACTGTTGGAACAGATTATTTTGTTTTCATAATTAAATTCTTATAGCATTCCTAAGTTAAATGCAGGGCTGGGAAAGGGAAGAGTGGCGGTGGGCAAGAAGCGATGTAGACATGATAGATAATGTCACCGGTTGTGTCTTGTCCTCTGGCCATTCTGCATCGTGTTTCCTCTGCCACTTTGTGCATGTTCCATTTGCCAGGAAGACATGGAAACCGCCAAGTACGTGTGGAGGCTGTGTGTTGCACGGCACAGATTTTACAGACTGAACCAGTGTGACCTGTGAGTATCTCCTGCTGTGGGAACTGTGGAAAATAATTTGGAAATGGCATTTATGTATTTGTTTTGTGCATGTTTGGGGGGGGCACATGTAGAGGGGAGTCGGTTCTCTCCACTGTGTGGGTTCTAGCCATTGAATTTAGCTCCTTGAGCTTGGCAGCAAGCCCCTTTCACCTGCCGAGCCATCTTGTTGGCCCTGATTTCCAAGTTTTAATCTGACACAATAGTCCTTTGCTTTCATTGAAATTACATTCCACTTTAGAATTCGGACATTTTCTAATAGCTGTAATATGCCTCTAAGGTTTCTCTCAACTAGTCTCCCCCCCCCCCCCTTTTATAACAGGATTTTGCTATGTAGCCCAGGCTGGCTTTGAATTTGGGATTTTCCTGCCTCAGCCTCCTGGATTGTGAGCATGGTCTACTATGCTCAACCTCTGTAGCATTAGAACCATTACAATCCTTGAAGGTTTTTTTTTTTTTTTTTTAAAAAAAAGGATTTCTTTTTCTTTCTTTTCTCTCCTTTCCTTTGTGGCACTGGGAATCGAACCCAAGGCCCACTCCATGCCAGGCGAGCTCCCTACCACTCAGCTATAGCCCCCCAGTCTGAGAGTAGGATTCTTTTTTGCTGTAGATTTGTTGGACAGGATCTCACAATGGAGCCTTGGTGGGCCTGAAACTTGCTATGTAGACCAGGCTAGCTTTGAACTCACCATTATCTGCTTGCTCATCTCTGCCCCCTGAGGGCTGGGATAAAAAGCCACCACGTCTAGCTCGGGAATAGTATTTTTTTTTTTTTTTTTTTTTATAGCTTTTTAAATCAATGTCCTGGTCAGTATTTGGACGAACGATTTACCTTTTAATGCAAATGAATTGTACACAGGAAGGAGTTCTCTCTGCCATGTTCACACATGCATATAAGCACCCTTGTCATCCTCTCATCCCAGCTCCCTCTCCTCGCCCGTCCCATCCGCTATACTTTCTTATCCCTTTCCGTTATTTGTTTGAGGCAGAGGTTTGCTTTGTGGTTCTGGCTGGCTTTGTACTCACTATGTCACCCAGGGGGCCTCAGACTCGCAGCAATCCTCCTGCTTCAGCGTCCCCAGTGGTGGGATTACTGGCCTGAGCCACCACTTGCAGCTTCTCCTGTTGCTTTCCTCACCCCCCCCACCCCCACGCACCTGTCATGGAAGGGAGAAAACACAAGATGCTTGCCTTTGTGCGTCTGACTTCTTTTGCCTGGCACAGTGGCGTCCATGTCTAACCACTTTGATGTAAACAATTAATTGATTCTTTGAGGCAGGGCCGCCTTTTCTGCTGTCTGCTCTCTCTGGAATTTGTGTATGAAAGTGTTAAGATGATCCAGGAATTCTGGATCTGGGAAAATCCCTTGGCTGGCCTGGCTATCTGAAGATGAGCGTTTGTGACATGATTTCTGTATATAATAATTATATCTATTGGGATGTAGCCATACCATTTTTATTTTGGAGCTTTTCATAAATTTAAGACCGCTTGTAATAAGCCATCATCACCTTGGGCTATTTCTTTTCTTGAAAATAGAAGGTACAGCCATCTTGAATAAACCACTAAATGCAATACCCTCAAGTAAACCCTATATTGGATTTTGGCTAATGCCTGTTGAAAGAGCATATTTTGGCAGGTCACCTTTTACTGACTTAAAAATTCAGAGAGAAAAGCAATGAGTATGTGTGGGAATTGTTGTAATCTTAGAAATCTAATTTTTTGGATATTGCTTAATGTGAGTAAGGTACTACTCATATTAACTACATACATTATTCTTGTATGGAGAATATTTGATTCTCTTTAGAACTACTAAATATGAAGGACTATTTTCCAAATTTTGTTTCTAGTTTCTGTGTATCCAGGAACTACTAGTATAATTGTTTAAGAGTCATGCTGTGCAAAACAGATATATTATATTGAACATATTTGTTTCCTGGTTAAGCAAACTAAGTTTATATTAGTAGCTTTTCACATTTTGGTGGATAAGAAAGCTGAAAATAACTTCAGTTTTTATAGCTATTTCTTGAACGCTCTCAACACAAATCTAGTGGGATGTTAGATTTACATGCATGTGCTTTACCCACTGAGACATCTCACCTGAGAAATATTCCCTGAATATTGGTTTCTGTCCCCACCGACTGTGCCATTCATACGCTCAGTACACAGTTGAGGATTGCCTGTATGCTGGTATGTGCTGGGTACTGGCTTTCCTCTTCCTCTATGGAGCTTACGAGTTCGTTGGGTTCGGGGACTCCACTCAGGGCCCCCAGCAGACCTGCCCCTTCAGATGCTGGTTCTGTCACTTGTATGCCATGTGACCAAGTGTGATCTACTTAATCTAAGTATCACTTTCCTCATTTGTAAGACTGGACCTCCCTGATGGCATCATTCAGATTCCACAAGAGATAACCACGTGCAGTCTGGCCAGTTTTGCAAAGCAGTATCATGTATTTCACATGAACTGACAGCCAGCCTCTCATTATCTTCTCCAGTGCACACACTTTCTAGCTATTGACCGCAGCAGGAGCGTTAGCTGCCTCACTTCTCAGCAGTGCTTACCAGCCCAGAAAGCATCCCAAGTGACCGGGAAGCGGAGCCAGTGGTCATTTCCCTCTGTGTGGGAAGCTGGTGATGGCTGGCCTTGCCTTGAGCTGCACCCAGAAGGGCAATGAGGACAAAAGGAGGCAGACAGTTAGAACAAGCGAGCAGCAAGGTTGCCTAGCTTAGACTGTTCCGCGGGTGCACGTGGACCCCTTTATTTCGTTTTCAGTAGACCTGGCTTCTGCTTTTGCCTTCCCACTGGATGCTGCCTGCAAGATGCCAGCGGGTAAGAGCGGCTGCCTCTGTTCCCCAGCCGCGCATCACTGGCTTCTGCACTTCACACACTGAAGATGTATTCTTGTCCCGGCTGGGCCCGGCTGCCCAGCCGTGAAGATGTTGCTAGGTGTTTGTTGTTAGGTGTACTCCATCAGCAGCTCCTTCCCCTACTTTGGAATTTATGCTGCTTTTTTGGGGGGCGGGGGCTGTTTCAAATAACAGTTTGTCTGTAGCATTGGCCGTTCCTGGAGATAGCTCTGTAGATCAGGCTGGCCTCCAGTTCAAAGATCCACCTGCCCCTGGCTCCCAAGAGCTGGGACTAAAGTTGTGTGCCGCCATACCCAGATTTGATGCATTTAAAAGCCCGGTTCATCTAGATGGTGAGCCATCGAGAGACTGAACTCGCCTAGGCCGGACCATGGCAAGTACCCAGAGGAAAAGTAAGTTTCAAAGCATCAAAAACCAATGTCTTATGCATATTTAAGGGGCACTCTAAAAAAATACCCACATGCACCCTGCAGGCTTGAATTCTTGACACGATATTGGGAAGCTGTTAAGTGTCTTTTGGAAAATAGAAATAGCTACACAGTAAAGCCCTAAAGTTTACTGCCAAGAAAAGAAAGGAAAAGGAAAGAAATGTGTATTTGTTCCTCAGCAACCCGGATACTTCCCAGGCATAGGAAAGGAAGTTGTTTAAAGAAATTGCCTAGTCAGGCGGATCTCTGTGAGTTCAAGGCCTGCCTGGTCTACAGAGCAAGTGCCAGACAGGCTCCAAAGTTACACAGAGAAACCCTGTCTCAAAAAACAAAAACAACAATGAAAAAAATTGCCTAGTAAGTGCATAGTAATCACCTGTCATGAAGAGCCTAATGTCCAACAGTTTTCTCTATTTTAAAGGTCCTGTAAAAATAAGCTAACATTCAGAGTGTAATACAGTTTCCATTATCAGGGTGCTAAGAATAATGATAGTTTAGAAGAAAAGAAGCGACCTTATGGCACGTTTGCTGAGTCAGCACGTTAATTTTGTTTACTTTGCGATGACAGAGTTTTAGTAACGGTCCTTAGAGCCCTAGCCAATGCCATAGAATGTGTTAATAGTCAGCTGTGTGTCACACAAGCTCTTGGTAAATGACAATGTCCTTGACAAACTTATGGGCGTTATCAACATTAGCAAAAATCTAATGCACATGCTCATGCCATACCCACTCACACTTAAGTAAAACTAATGTAAAGAAAGAGAACTAATGTGTGTGTGTGTGTGTGTGTGTGTGTGTATGCTGGGCTCACAGTTGTCTTCTCCCACAGGCAAACTCAGACTGCCACGTTGAACCCAGTCAGGAGGGGCTCATCTTCCAGGATGTCTCTGGTAAGAGAAGGAACACGATCACCTCTTCTTTTTGAGTGACGCCACTTTAATTACTATGTGCTTTGAGCAGTATGCTGAGTTTGAATCACAAGTGCATGTTGATGTTTGATAACTTTTATCCAAAGAAATAGTGACTTCCATAAGTTGGACCTAATATTTATTGTACTTGAGTTCAACTGTTAGATACAACCAAATATTATGAATTTTAACTGGTTAACCTGAAATCCTATGTAAGTATTTAATTTACTTGGTGACTTTGTCTTATAGGGTTTGTAGTACATAAAAGCTTTTTCTATTGATGAGTTCAGACAAGGAAATTTGTATCCATTCCTTCTTGTTCATAATTCTTTGGATGCAGACTTCCTTGCTCTGTTTGGTGTCCTTGGTGTCAGTGCCCAAGGCTTGGCTTTGCCACGTGGGATGCGTTGAAAGTGACAGATATGTTAAGGCCTCCTTCATTTTCGTAGCTATTTCCCATTTATAATACATTTAACTCCCGTAGAAGGAGTCCAGCAAAGAATGACTTTACCTTTTTGACATGGGCAATGTGTTTTAACTCTATGTCCAACTTTCCATTTCTTAGCCTAAACCCCAGCCCTATGCGATGCCTCCCCCACCCCAGCTGCATTATAATGGACATTATTCAGAGCCATTTGCTTCTTCCCAAGGTAAAGTACACCGAGTCTGCAAAGCTGTGCACAGTTATAGCTATGAGTAACTCCGTGGAGACCTAGAGATCTTGAAGTCTGGGTGCTTTCTTATTGCATTTGTACCTCAAATTGTCCGGATTATATCCATGCTGGAATCCCTGAAGAAACTATTGTATTCAGGCTCTTTCATGAATGTACTTTGCTCAGCTGACCCCAAATGTAGCCAGTGGCAGATCCCTGAGCTGGTTCCTGAGTCCTGGAACCCTCCCCTATTAGTCTTATTTAGGCCAGGCTACCCTTAAATTTGCGATCTCCCAGCCTTCGTCTCCAAGTGATGTATTATAGGCAAGCACCACCACGTCAGGCAACCACAAAAGATACCCAGACAAGTTTTGTTTTATCCCTGCCTGAAACGTCTCGCTGTAATGCTATGAACACTTGTCGCTGCCGCTTTAGTTGTGTGTGCACAGCAGTGCCTCCATGCTGAATCTCAACCACCTGGGCATCAAGCTCTAAGCACTGAAGGCCTGAGAGCTGGATGCAGATGAGCCGTCCTGCATAAAGAGGCTCCGACCCTAACTGTGGAAATAAGGCCTTTGCTCATCATCTACTCACAATTATTTTGCTAAGAGAACATGCATTAGCATTTTGTTCTTGGTAGGGGAGCTGAGAAGAGCTTTCTGGATCTAGCAGGATGGCTGGACATCACTGTTCCAGGCCTGGGTCTGCCGCTCTGGCACCTCTTGGGTCCACTATCCACTCTAGAGGGCATGGGATCTGGAGGGACAGGAAGAAGGAGTGTGGACCCCACATCTAGTTGTGACCTTCCATGCAGAGTTGAGGATGCCCCCACCGCGAGGAAGGCAATAGCAGAACAGGGCTGTAGTGTGGAGTTGTGTGTCTTCCGGGACTGTCCCATTCCTGTCCCCTCTTCTGTGCCCGTCTGTACTTACACCATAGCCCCTCCAATCATGGGGACAGGGCTTCTGCCTTCTGTCCCAGTGCTGTTCAGTCTATGACGGTCCTGTCAATCTTTCTTCTCCAAACAATGGTTTGGGTTATTTTATCTTCCCTTTTTGACTGCACTCCTTTTGAGAGTGATGTCTCCATGCTCCGCCCTTTGGTTCCCTTTTAATCACCTTCAGCCAGCGGGTTCCACACCCATAGGTTGCCCTCCTGTTAGTATTAGGTGTTGTCACAAAGCCCTGTCTGGCATTTTCCTTCTCAGGGCGTGCTTCCACAGCGGCTCCTTCTTGGGGAGTTCCTCTAAGTGTGACTCGGAGTCTCATTTCCCATCCTGTCATCATCTCCGTGTTCCACCCATACCCCATTTCCCACTGTCAGACAGGTGGGAACCCTGCCTGGCGGCTCTCTAGCCAATAGTAGTCTCTCAGGAACTGGTGTCAACTCTCTGCGCTTGCTGGGAATTGAATATTAAATTTTAATTCGTTGCTTTACCCTGCAAGTCTATTTGTTTTTACAGTCCTTTATTATGATGAAGTCACTCTTTGGTCATGTGGATTCCAAGATGCATGAAATTTACCCAGTCATAACCTGTAACCTCATACACTATCTTTTCCATATCCCCTTGCTCTTGTCCAACATGGGTTCTTATCCTTTCGTAGCTTTCACCAGCAGTAGCATCCTATGAGTTGTGTCTTTGGTCTTTATACCCCCCAACAGACAGAAAGCCTGCAGCAGACCTCCCCGATAGGCATCATCACCCCTTGCCTTAGGTTCATGCTCCTCGAGATTCCCTTAGCCGGCCCTCCTCATCTAGCTTCATGCTGCTAGCTTGCTTCTCTCTAGCTTGTTCTATGTCAGTGGATCCTGGCTTTTCCCTGTGCTTTTCAGTCAGGATGGCCTGATTCTGATGTGCTAACAACATTTAAACCTTCAGCGCCTTTACTTCTCCATCAGAGTCCCTGTCCATTGTGTCCTGGCAGGTGGGCTCTGTTCCGTGTCAGCCTGTATCAGGGTCTCAGACTGGAGGAGCCTTTTCTCTGTAATGGTGTAGGTCAAGGCACTGGGGGAATGGGAGGAGGAGTCCTCAGAAACTGGCTGTTAACTTTCTGCTCACTTTCTCCTTCCTGTTACTAGTCACAGGGATGTGCTTGTCACCATGGGATGAAGAGGTGTAGTCCTATGTACTCTTAGCCTGGAGGCAGGGACACTAGGTAGGTAGGTGTCACACTGGTCTAGACAACCTGGGTGAGGGATCTGTGACCCAAAAAAAAAAAAAAGGAATCTAGAGACAGCAATGGCTGAGTGTCCTGCAGATGGGGGAGCACAGGATGCGGCAGTGGGGTGCAGCAGGAGAAAAGAGGCTGTGGGACTGGTTTTCTCAGAGCTGTGCACACCCCAGAGTGCAGTGTGCCCAGTAGGTAACCACCACTATGGACCTTCTGAATCACCCAAACAATGCTTCCTGAAGGTTATTTTCATTCATTTTTTAAATTTTTTTTTATTTCATTTTACATTCCAACCACCATTCTCCCTCCTCCTCCTCCCATCCCCGACTCGCCTCTCCCCCTCACCTCACCTGCAGCCCACACCCAGTCCACTCCTCCTCATGCGTAAGGGCTCCATATAGTCTGGCACAATAGGTTAGGGTCCCTCTCTCATGCTTTAAGGATGAGCATGGCATCCCACCCTAAGAGATGGGCTCCAACAAGCTAGCTCATATACTGGAATTATATCATGGTCCCACTGCCAGGGGCCCTCAGCTAGGCCAAGCTTCACAGCTGTCTCCCACATATGAGGGCCTAATTCGGTCCCCTGGAGTCTCCACAGCTATAGGTCTAGAGTTGATGAGTTTCTACAAGTTCCCGTTCAGCTGTCTCTATAGATCTCTCCATCATGGTCTTGACCTCACTTGCTTATATATTCCTTCCTCCCTCTCCTTGATTAGATTTCTGGAGCGAGGCCTGGTTCTTGGTTGTGGACCTCTGTGTCTGCTTCCATCAATTACTGGATGAAGGCTCTATGATGATAGTTGGGGTATTGGGGCTCATAAGGCAGTTCAGGTGAGCTGTAGGTGGAGTGGAGGAAGCAGGCAGGCACACCGGCACTGTGGGATTAGTAGCCCAAGCCTACAGCCCTAGATCCACTTCTTGCTCAACTGCAGGCTTGGTGGGGTGACAAAGGCCACCTTAGCCTGGTTCTTCTTGGCTTCTGGGCCTTTGGCGGAGTTAGAACTACCGGTGCCCCTCCCTGTTGGATAGGAGAGCCCTGTACCTGCTATACTGGCCCCCCTTTTTTGTGTGGATTTTTTCCCCCCATTTAAGAAGAATCTATGCAACAACCTAAAATTCCAGTGAAGGAAATGTTCACAGATAGTTGGTACCTGCCCTCGCTCAGCATCTCAGGGTTGTATCCTTAACCACTGTGGCTCAGTGTGTCAACAGTATCTCTTCTTTGAGTTCCACAGCATTCCAGAAAACCTGCTTCCTGTCTATAGTGAAGCATATGTTTTTAGCTTTCAGGGGGAGAAAAAAAGATTACTTTGTGATACTATTATACTCTCCATATTGGACTTAGTTTTGGCCAGATCCTAAGTACCTCGCTTTAAGCAGCAGGCCTACCCGATCCTATAAGTGAGCTTTAAGCAGCAAGCCTACCCCATCCTGTAGGCAAAAAGCTGAAGCTCCCAGGGCAACTTAGTGTGGCTGAAGGTGTGTCATTTTAGCAAGAAACTTTACAAGCTTTTTCCGGGCCTATCTCAGTATTTGGCTGGAGTAATGAGTCCAACTTAATACGTTTTCAGAATCTTTTAAAACCTTTTCCTTTCTCAGATAACATCTTTCTGCCCAACAAGAATGGATTCTATTGTCACTCTCAGACAAGTTTGGACAGAACCCAAATGGACCTCAGTGGCCGCATCCGCAATGGCAGCGTCTACAGCGCACACAGCACAAACTCTTTAAATACCCCCCAGCCCTACTTGCAGCCCTCCCCGATGTCCTCCAACCCAAGTATTACTGGCAGTGATGTCATGCGACCCGACTACATCCCATCCCATCGACACAGTGCCCTGATCCCCCCGTCTTACCGCCCCACCCCGGACTATGAGACTGTGATGAGGCAGCTCAACAGAGGCATGGTGCATGCAGACAGGCACAGCCACTCGCTGAGGAACCTCAACATCGGCAGTTCGTACGCCTACAGCAGGCCGGATGCCTTGGTGTACAGCCAGCCTGAGATTCGGGAGCATGCACACCTTACCTCTCCCCAGTCGGCTCACTACCCCTTTAACATGAACTACAGTTTCCACAGTCAGTCTCCGTATCCCTACCCTGCTGAGAGGCGACCCGTGGTGGGCGCCGTCAGTGTGCCGGAGCTGACAAATGTGCAGCTTCAGGCCCAGGACTACCCAGCTCCAAACATTATGAGGACCCAGGTATACCGGCCACCCCCGCCGTACCCGTACCCGAGGCCTGCCAACAGCACCCCAGACCTGTCCCGCCACCTCTACATCAGCAGCAGCAATCCGGATCTCATCACCAGGCGCGTGCACCACTCGGTGCAGACCTTCCAGGAGGACAGCTTGCCAGTGGCGCACTCTCTGCAGGAGGTCAGCGAGCCCCTCACAGCAGCTCGGCATGCCCATCTACAGAAGAGGAACAGCATTGAAATTGCGGGGCTCACACATGGCTTCGAAGGCCTGAGGCTCAAGGAGAGGACCATGTCAGCCTCGGCGGCAGACGTGGCCCCACGGCCTTTCTCAGCGGGCTCCCAGTCCAGTGTCTTCTCTGACAGAACAAAGCAAGAGGAGAGTGAAGAACAGGAAAGTGACAGATACAGCCACAAGAAGTCCCTTTCTGATGCCACCATGCTGATACACAGCAGCGAGGAGGAAGAGGACTTGGACGAGGACAGCAGCAGAGCACACACTGTCTCAGCTGTGTCCGAGCCCCGCCTGGCCGCCCCTTACTCTCAGGAGCAACAGCTAAACTACCCCTGTGCGCCTGTGACCGCAGTCGCCGGCCCCCTGCATATTCTTGAGCCCAAGTCCCATTTTCCGGAGCCTGAGAAGAGGGTGAAGGACATCAGCCCTGTCCAGCTGGTGGCGGAGACCCATCGGCCCCGGAGAGATGGGCTGCTGACCCCCTCCATGTCCGAGTCTGACCTCACGACTTCAGGGAGGTACCGAGTGAGGAGGGACTCTCTCAAGAAAAGGCCAGTGTCAGACCTCCTCTCTGGGAAGAAGAACATCGTGGAAGGACTTCCACCACTCGGGGTAAGCTGGTGCGGGAGCAGAGGTCCTCAGACATGGAGGATCGGCCCCTTAGCGTGTGTTTTCAGCCTTTAATTACTCTCATTCTTAACTTTCTATCTTCGCTCTCAGCTTGACCTCGGCTCTGGGTTTTGCCTTGTTTGGGGCAGGTGTGGGTTTATGTGGACTGAGGAGGGTGGTAGTGGTCATGTTAGAGTTAAGTGGGTGCAGAGAAAAGGCAGGAATGGGGTGGGAGGAGTCCACAAACCGAGCTAATAGTGTCGAGGGAAAGATTGCTTTGCTAACCACACATTAAAATACTGTGGGGTTTTTTTTTTTTTTTTTGATGTTGTTGTTTGTTTGTTTTCCTTTTTTCTTTTTCTTTTTCTTTTTTTTTTTTTGTTCAAGTGATGTCTGGGGAGAGGCATCTGAGGCTGTGTCCCAGGTGTCAAGGTTCGAGGCTGGACCCAGCATGCCTATCTTGGCATGACCTCTGTGGGCTGGACTCTGGACTCAGGAAAGCCTGTCTCCTTATGAGAATGAAAGGGTGAACTGGGCATTCAAAAGAGGGCTCTGGCAGACCTGGCAGCTCTTAATAAGCATGGGAGGCACTTCCTACGCATTTAAAACAAAATGTAGGAGGCTAGTGCTGTTCTCTGTAGCTGTCTTTTTCAGAATGTTTGCCACGTGTAGAGATTTCAACTTAGCTGTACTCAGTTTATAATAAGCCATTGTTGTTAGTTTGTTTCACAAATGAAGCTGACTCGGAAATATTAAGTAGCTTTCCCAAGGTCATACAACTAGTGAGTGAGTGACTTGGAACTTTCAGCTCATTTTTCTCTATACCAGCCCGTTTTCTTCCTTTCTTTCTTTTATTCTGTGTCCAGGTGTGCTCTATGTAGTATTTTACTGAGTAGTAATCGCTGCTAAAGCCAGGCCATTTTGTGCTGAATCATTTTTGAACCCTCAGCCTTTGACTAAGCATTCAAGGTCCTGTTTGGAAGTGTGTCAGCTCATACTCACCATGCCACATTGCTCAGGGAAGCAGCTCTGTGTGACCCTCACTTCCTTGTCCCATGACCTGCACTGGAACCAAGTCAAAGGGCTGGACGTGTTCATTTGACCCCTGGAGGAGCTACTGCAAGTGTCCGTCCGGCCTGGCGTATGAGGGCCTCAAAGTGATGCAGGCTGCTAGGCACGTTGGGAAGCTCAGTATCACAATGCTTATGAAAGATGAGAGCAAACAGGAAAACAGCCCAAGGAAGGGCACACTCGGGAGGCAGAGGCAGGAGGATCTCTGTGAGTTTGAGACCAGCCTGGTCTACAGAGCAAGTTCCAGGACAGGCTCTAAAACAACACAAAGAAACCCTGTCTTGAAAAACCAAAACAAACAAAAAATAAAATAAAAGTGTTTATTTAGCTAAAGGATGGAATTTTAAGTTCAGCTTTATTTATTTACTGAGTGTACAAATGCCATGTGGGCCATGGTAGAGGGGACAGGCTGAGCAGAATTAGGGCAGAGACAGAGTGGGGATTTCCACAGTCACTACCTGAGTCCCCAAGCTAGCAGGATGGGGACTTCCATGACAATGCAGTAAGACTGCCCACTGTTTTACGTGGAGTACAAATACTCCAAATGACACTTACATTAAGGACAGTCCCCTTTAATTCTCTAATGTACTGATAGTTAAAGAGCCCAAACCCCTCCAAAGCCTCTGATCTCTTCAAGGTACACATTCTCTGTAATTGTTCAACAGATCAAGGTGAGAGAAGTTTAGTGTATTTTGATGGGGTCTGGCAAGTTCTGCTTACACTGAAGGCTTTGATTTAGTTGCTTCTCTCTCTCTCTCTCTCTCTCTCTCTCTCTCTCTCTCTCTCTCTCTCTCTCTCTCTTTCTCTCTCTAAGATTTATTGTGTATAAAATGTTCCTGCCTGTATGTACACCTGAATGTCAGAAGAGGGTACCAGATCTCATTACAGATGGCTGTAAACCACCATGTGGTTGCTGGAAATAGAACTCAGGACCTTTGAAAGAGGCAGTGCTTTTAACCACTGAGCCATTTCTCCAGGCCCTAGTTGTTTCTATTAAAATACAAATGTTCTCTCTCATTATTGTTTAAGACTTTCTTAGTGGAGTTGTACAGTTGGACTGTCTTTTAGCCTCTTCCTTTTTGCACAGCGATTTTATCTGAGGATATGCATGGAGGCTGTGTGTGCTCAAGAGGAAACATATAGGTCCTAGCGGTGAACTGCTTGGGTCTGAGTGTAGGCCCCACTGTGTGTATCATTAGTGTGTAGGACCCTTCACGCATCACACCCCAGCTTCCATCTCCATAACAGGGACAGTCATCTCTTCTCTGTCCATCTAAGTCTCACTGCAGTTGGGCATGGAGAGCTACCTTCTGCAGTAAATGCTTCCGTGTAACTGATTTTAATGAGAGATTTTTTTTTTTTTTTTTTTTATTGTTTTGTCACTTTGTAAAAGTGGCAGCTAGTGACCCTGAACAAAATAGTCCCTCCATGACCCAGTTTTCTCATTTGTAAATGAGATGACCTCAGAGTTCCTGGGGGACTAAAATAAACCTTCAAAACATCAAAAGTGCTCCGTCAATATTTACTTGTGGCTGTGATGTTGCATCACAAGCTTTGTTTCCCAACTTGTAATGAATGGAAGAGGCTATAACCCCCTGCTAAAGCCTCTGAGCCCATCAAAGTGACATTACACGATTCTGTCACTGTCAACAGACAACACTAAATCAGCTAAAGTTAAACAAACAAATAAAAACCCAGTGAGTAAATGGCAGACAGGAACCCATTTAGAATTCCACACCCATGGTGTCCACCTCCAGGAACAAGATTGTTATCTGCAAGGCAGACTGGTTTGGGTGCTCACACATTCGCGTAAGGATTCTCTGTTGGATGCATCATTTGAGCCTGTGCAGTGTGGTTCTCACCCAAGGAGCCCTGCAGATTTGAAAGCCATGGGCCTGGTAAGGGTATCACAGCTGGTCTGGAGCCACCCTCATCTGGCTTGTCAGTGGGGGGGCATGCGGATTTCAGGCAGAGTTCACTGAGTCAGCCAACACTGGCTAACAATGGTGTGAGTCAGATGACACCTTAGGCAGTCGGGCAGTAGCTGTGACAGTGTCTGCACTGTGAAAATGACCAGTGAAGGTAGAGCCTTTCCCTTTGGGAGCTGGTTGTTAAACCCTGGACACTGTTTTCTGGGAAGACTAGATTCAGGACATTTGAGTCTTTGGGTCAGTCTGTGTTGAGCCCTCCCTGTGTGCTCCCTTTCTGTTTTTCTGGGCAGGTGAGGTTTAGAGGACACAGGTGATTTACCTGAAGGATGTTAGTTAATTACATGCTGGGCGTTAACCCAGGATTCTGCCCATTCTAAGTCTGAACTGCACTATGTGGGAAGCTCATAAGCCATATGAAGTTATAAAATAGTCTATGGGCTGGACAGATGGCTCATGGGGCATGACTGCTTGCTGTGCAGTCAAGGGGACCAGAGTTCAAGTCCCCTGCACCCATATAGAAATGAATCATGGCTGTGGGTGTCTTAACGCCCACACCGTGGCATTTAGGTAGAGTGCAGTACATTTCAGGGCAGTCAGACTGGGTTCAGTGAGCAGACTTTGTCTCACAGAGATAGAACGGTAGAAGACATACCCAAGGCCCTGTTGCAGCTGCCACATATGTGACCACACCACACATACTCTCCAGTTACAGTATAGCATTTTCTTCCTCGCCAGAATGTCTACTCTTTGTTCCTTCTCTGGTTTCAGTCCTGGTACATGGCATTTTTAGGCTGATAGAGCTAGGCTAAGCTGGTTTCCTTGTGAGAACCAGGGAAACCATTTCTTTGAGTCTTGGGACTTTTTGTAACCACAGAATGGCAGAGGAGACTTGCTCTCTGGTTTATCTGCTGGAGAGGGGAAAGTCACCAGGCTTGAGAACTTAGGGAAACACCCATTTTCATAGGACAGGGTTTTGTTAATGCTTCCCTTCCTCTCTGGCTTTCTTGTAGAGTTTTTAGCTGTGTTTATTTTGTGATTTGGAAATGTGGCCATTTGGGGACAGCCTAGGTCACATTGTTCTTCAGGGCTGTGGAGTGGAATATGTGAAAACAATTTATATTTCTCTTTCTCTTTCTTTCTTTCTTTCTTTCTTTCTATCTTTCTTTCTTTTTTTCATTATTTTCTTTCTTTGTTCTGAATGATTTCAATTTTTGTTTGTCTCATTTAAAAATAATAAAGGCTGCCAGGCATGGTGGTGAATGCATTTTATCTCAGCACTCAGGAGGCAGAGACTGGGGGATGGATGGCTGTGAGTTTGTAGAGAGTTCCAGGCCAGCCAAGGCTAGTAGTGAGACCCTGTCTCAAAATAAGAAAAGAAAAAGGCTACTAGGAGCCACTGATACCTTGTTTTTCTGTTTTGTGTGGTGTCACATTTGAAGTTGGGTAGTCCTGTAAGAATGTTGCCGGCCTACAGCCTCACCTTTCATTGCAACAGAGTCTTGTAACCAATTGGAGCGAAAGCCTTCTTCTATCTGGAGGCCTTATCAGAACACCGGCCTTGAAAGGAATGTCTTCTCCTTTTTAAAGCCTGTTAAGCACACGTGTGGGAAGGAGTCTCTCTCCCTGGGTACTAGCAGCCAGAGGTCTGCCTTGTGTCCTCGTTAGCCCGTTGACATTGCCCCTTAAAGGGTTGTGCCTCTATATAAGTGTAAATCTTTTCTTACAGGGAATGAAAAAGACTCGAGCAGACGCAAAAAAGATCGGTCCCCTCAAGCTGGCTGCCCTCAATGGACTCTCCCTGTCCCGACTGCCACTCCCCGATGAAGGGAAGGAAGTGTCCACCAGGGCCACGAATGATGAAAGGGTGAGTGCACAGGGTGCCCGGGCTCTCCGGGGTGCTACACTTCCTCAGAGGTGGTGATCTTGGAGGCAACTCCAAAGTGCCCTTGTGAAATTTTGGCCAATTTTCTGACCTAATGTAACAGTCACAAATGAATGTTCATGAATCGGGGTCACAGTTGGAGTGAATGTGTGGATCCAGTCAGTATCTTAAGTAATTTCAGGCTCCAATGTTGATTATTGAGCTTTTGTTTCTGAAAGTTCTTGTTTTATTTCTTCTGAGTAAGGACTGTAAACGGATACATAGAAAAGAAAGCAGACATTTTGTTGTACTGAAAATTCATCTTGTTTTTAAATTAAAATGAAATAAATACTGAATTGAGATTTTATTGTTTTAAAATAAGACAGGCATTCATTTCTTTATAACCGCATCTGAAGGCGGCTCTCTGGGTTTAGTGCTGCTCTCAGTATCTTATATACATCTGTTGTAAAGAGCATTTGCTCACAAATTCTGGACTGATTTTCCTATTCTAGGAGAATTCTGTTTCTTAGAGATCACAAAGCTGACCATAGGTTTAGACCTCAAGCTTAACAAACTGCCTTAGGCTCACTTTCAACTTCTAACTGAATTTTCCATTCTACATCTTGCCAACAACCCTATTGTCTTTTGTTCTAATTTTCATAACTTGTAAACATTTTGGTTTAGTTTTTTTTTGTAGAATCTTTCATATTTGAAAATGCTAGACCTTGAGAACAAGATTTCAGAAGTACACTCAGCTATGCTATGTGACTTTTGCTCATCACATGGGTCCTGTTTTATAGTGTAAGATTCTGGAACAGCGCTTAGAGCAAGGAATGGTCTTCACCGAATATGAAAGGATTCTTAAAAAACGACTAGGTGATGGGGAGTGCGCAACAGCCCGGCTCCCTGAGAATGCAGAAAGAAATCGGTTCCAAGATGTGCTTCCCTATGATGATGCGAGGGTAGAGTTGGTACCAACCAAGGAGAACAACACGGGCTACATCAACGCCTCACACATTAAGGTGAGAGGAACATGCGGGTAATCACCAGCACTGCAGTCCCAGGCTGACTCGTGGGGACACTAAGATTTGCACTGGGATCTGTATTGTGAAAACATCCGTTTAGGGCCACTGTGACAATTATGTTATTAGCTGGGGAATCTAGACACAGCCACTCTCCACGTGGTAGCCATTCTGCATCCATATTGCTGCCCGGACTTGGGGCATTCCATTTGTCTGCCAGTAGAACCTTTTCTTGAATCTGAAGACTCTTTGGGGGCTTGTCAATTCTCAGCTGAAACTGAATCACGGGTTTTCCTCCATCGCATAGCCGTGGGCCTTGTATGTAATGAATGCACCTAGTCTGCTTTTTGTGTCCTCCCTTTCCCCAGCGATGGCAATCAAACCCAGGCCACTGGGCTCAGCAGACACTGGAGCAATGAGCTGCAGGGACTTTGGAGGACGCTCACGTGAGCTTTTGCTTAGGAGGATGCCATCTGCCCCGTCTTCCTTGTGATGTCTAGTGTCACTGTGTTCTCTTAAGAAGCACTCCCTGGGACAGTCTGATACTGATGAACTGGGTCGATGTTAAGCTTGCTACACTGGGAGGCAGCTGCACAGAGCAGCCTGCTCATGCCAGATAGCTGGGATTCTCTATTGCAGAAAGGAGAACACCCCTTACAGGGACTGTTGTGCCTGTAGTCAGGTGTGCGGTTTTTCTTCTCCAGTTTTCTTCAGCTTGCAAGTCGTATTTGATAGCAATCTGACCTCCAAGGATTTATAAAGACTTGGCAACCATGTGTGTTGCTTAATGGCTTTTGTTTAGTTGTTTAGTTGTTTTTGGTTTTTGACACAAGGTCTCACTATATCTCCTCAGCTTCTTATATAGTTAAGGTTGACCTCAAAATCATACAGAGCAGCCTCTGCCTCCCAGGGGCTGAGCTTAAAGGCGTATTTAATGGTTTTGAGGAATCAGTGCATGTACATTGATTTTTATATGGGTATTGTGTATTTAAAAACACAACATACCTTTTAAATAGCTCATCCCATCTCTTACGACTGGATGGATAAAAATGGAATGACATTGTGATTTTTTTTTTTGGTAGTGATGTTTCAAAATCTTCAGGTCCAACTTGAGGAGTCATGGAAAGAATATGAATTTCAGACCTGGGCAGACTGGGTCAACTCCTAGAATTCTCACCAGCTGTGGAACTTCCACTTAACCAATTGCTATGACAACCTGTGCCCACCCACATGCTGCTGTTGACAGGGAGCCCAGTGACAGGGCTCATAGTTGGTGCTGAGGCCTGGCAGCCTTAGAGGGAGGGTGTGTGGAACAGGGCTTGGCACAGGCTCGAACATTTAATGGGCACTCAGGAAGACATGGTTGTCAGCAGTTACTGGTAGAACAGAGTTTAGCCCCAATTTCCTGGCTGTCGAGCCAGTGCTTGTTATGTTAGCACTGGAGGGCATTAAATACTAAGTGGAAATATGGCCTTATGGAGGGAGATCTTGACTCAGTTCAGGATGGAGACCATTCTCAGTGGAACATAGAGAAATCCGACATTAGTGTAGGTTTTGATTCACTTGCTGATACTTATCCAAGCTTATTTAATATTTCATCATGACAAATTGTTTGTGATTTGGGATACTGTGATGTTGGTGTTAGCATCACAACAAGAGGAGCCATTTACTTAGTACTTGTTACGTGCCAGGCTGTATATATCAGATGACCTCACAACCCTATGGGCTGGGCAATTATTTTATTTTGTAGCTAAAAACTGAACATATTGGAGGTGAGCAGATTGCTCCTAATCACATGGATGTCATATGAACTCATGGTACATATGTTTGTAAAGATGTTAGTTGTCCTTCCTCTGCTGAATAACTTAGTTTTCAGTGTTACCATGAATACACCAACAGCTATGAACATATATTCCATGCTCACACTAAGATTTTAACCTTCTCTGATTATAGGTCTCTGTCAGTGGAATTGAATGGGATTATATTGCCACACAGGGACCATTACAAAATACCTGCCAGGACTTTTGGCAGATGGTGTGGGAACAAGGAATCACAATCATAGCAATGGTGACAGCGGAAGAGGTAAGTGCTCATAATTCTCAGTTGAGTTTTTTTTTTTCCTGAGTCTCCAAAGAACTGTTAATGTTAATCACCTGTAGTGTTGACCTTTCAAGCAAAGCAGGGTGAGATGGTGGCCTGTGTAAGCCTTGAGTGACGAACGGACTTGGCTGACTCTCGAGTGCTACTGAATTATGCCTGTCTTTAACAGGAGGGTGGCAGGGAGAAGAGCTTCAGGTATTGGCCAAGGCTTGGTTCAAGGCACAACACCGTCACCTATGGAAGGTTCAAGATCACAACTCGCTTCCGCACCGACTCGGGCTGCTATGCCACTACAGGTTTGAAGATGAAGCACCTTCTTACAGGGCAGGAGAGGACAGTGTGGCATCTCCAGTACACAGACTGGCCTGAGCATGGCTGTCCTGAAGACCTCAAGGGATTTTTATGTAAGTGTCTGTTTAACAGGCAACTTCCTTTGTCTTAGGTTTCTAAAATAGTCAGTCTCTGTTGTCCCACAGAAGCTTTGGACTTGTTTTAAACTGAGGGGTCTTAACATAAGATGGGTTTGTGTGTGTGTGTGTGTGTGTGTGTGTGTGTGTGTGTGTGTGTGTGTGTGTTCGTGTGCCATATCACGTGTGTGGAGGTTAGAGTTTGATCTCTCTTCCCACTACGTTCTTCCTGGGGATTGAACTCAGGTCACCAGTCTTTGCCAGCTTAAGGAGGAGTTCTTAAGAGATGGCTAGTCATGAGTAGAATGCCGCAGCTGACTCACGTCTCTCTCTTCCATCTAGTTTGGGCTGAGCCACCGACTTGCCTGCAGTCACCATAGCTGACCCCGGTCCCTTGGTGCCCAGTGCTCCTTATCTGCAGTCTTCTCAGTGGGGAAAACTAAGAGATGGTTGTTGGCTTTTTATGCTGTTGTCTCAGGACTTCTGTATTTCACTAATTTCTTTCACAGCATACCTTGAAGAGATCCAGTCTGTTCGACGTCATACAAACAGCACAAGTGAGCCTCAAAGCCCCAACCCTCCACTGTTGGTGCATTGCAGTGCTGGCGTAGGCAGAACGGGTGTTGTCATTTTGTCAGAGATCATGATTGCCTGTCTGGAGCACAACGAGGTGATGACTTATGTTAAGCTCTGTGTTCTTGGTGAGGAGAGTTAATGGCTGGGAAGGAGATGGCACAGTGCCTCAGTATCTTTCTGAACACATTTCCTAGGACAATGGTGGCCACGAGATAGATGTTAAGTGAAGTTTGTAAAAGGCTCCGTCCTAGAGGCTCTGACTGTCATAATAAAGACTGAGATGTCACATAATGTGGAAGGCTATTGTGTTTTATCTAGTGTTTTCTGTAATACTTAACACATCTAGTGATTAGGGCGGCCATTGGCCTGTGTGGGAGATGTTGACTTAGATCCTGGCAGCGCCTAGCACACTATGTGTTTGTTGAATCTGAGAATCTGTGAGATGATTGACGTAACTGATTTACAAATCAGTATGCAGCAACCAGGGCCTGTTGAAGAAATAATCCACATGGATATTTTGTTGGTAGCTAAACCAAATCAGATCTTAGATTATCACAGAAGATGCTCAGGTAGACAGGGGCTGCCTGTCTGTCTCTTAGGCGAATCTCTGCAAGGGTGACAGCCTTTGCGGTGTTTTCCCCCTCTGGAATGTTCTCCTCATCACTGTTTCTCTCGCTAGGTGCTGGACATCCCCAGAGTGCTGGACATGCTGAGACAACAGAGAATGATGCTGGTGCAGACGCTTGGCCAGTATACGTTCGTGTACAGAGTTCTCATTCAGTTCCTCAAAAGCTCCAGGCTCATTTAAGCGCCCACAGCTTTTTATGGGGACCCAATCATGTGAAGTGTTTACAGCTTAAAGAAAGAGAGGAAGAAAGGAAGGAAGAAAAAGAAAGAGAGAAGAAAGAAGTTCCTGTGCGGCTCCCATCTTGTCCCCAGCAGCCCCATGTGGAGACGTTGAATGGGAAGTGTGGTCTGAAAAGCTGAAGAAGCATCCTAAGCACAAGGCTGAGGGGGTGTGGCCCCGGGCAGGCCGAGCACGGCAGCCTGGTGCCCTGGCCTCACCTGCTCAGTTTGCTGCACTCACACACATTTTGGAATCTGTATTTTCTAGACGGTTTTCTGTCTTACTGAAGCTGCACCGGGCAATCATTAAGGCACACAGATTTCTATCTTAAGCTAGTTTTTTGATAATGTAATTTTATGAGTAAATAGGTTCTTTTTTTTTTTTTATAGCTAGAAGCTAAACTTTTATGTGGGATGAGCCACAGACTGAGTGGTTCTTGAGAAACTGTATTTAAAACCATTATTAGCTTTTAAAAACAAAAACCACAGAGAACTACATCATTTATTCACCAAATCCAAAACTAAAGAAAATCTGAAAGTGTTATTTTGAAACATAGAAAGCATTTTTATATTCAGAATGTTTTTTATCTGAAAAGTTCTATATATTTGTACCTTCTATAGTTTCCAAATAAGAGCTCAATTTGTTATGATACTGAGTCAGTTAATGTGAAGTTGGGGATAAAAGCACATTATTTAAAAAAAAAAATCAAAGAATCAGATTCACTATTTTTTCAGTATTATTAATAAGCATAAATGAGTTTGATTTTATTGGCTGAAAAATGAAGACAGCAATTGCATAGAATGGTCTTAAGCACTTTTTTTTGTTAAAAATGAGTTTAATGTATGTGGCTTTATATTTTAAACAACAACAGTGGACACTATTTCAAAGAGAAGGGCTATGAGTATGTAAGATGACTAGGACAAGAGTAAGTGTGGTGGTCATGCAGGGTAGCTTGGCCGTTACAAAACTGCAGTATTATGTATAATCACACTGAGAAATGAGATGGAGAGTGAGGTCTTGGGAGCTTGGGGGCTATGCACAGAATTCAAGGTCTGCCATCATCAGTGATGTACTTTGGTTTTGGGGGGGGGATCTAGCAAGTTCAGGTGTGTATTGTCATCAAAGAAATCTTGGTTTTCTTTAGGTTGAAAGAAGGAAAGAGAATGAGAGGTCCCTGTCTTGAAACCATAGCCTAACTCTTACGGGGCCACCAGATATTGCTGTGGAGTTCAGGGAGTACTTGACTTTAGCACCTTAATCCTGTCCTCGCCCTGGGATCCGTTCTAGGCACTTGGTTCTATCTCCTTTGGGAACATCTTGCTGGCCAGAACCAGATCAGGTTTGATGGGAAGAGCGTTGTCCTTGGCCCAGGCTAAGCTTGCTTTGTGAGAAGTGGGGGACAAGCCGGCACATTTAGCCTTTAGCTGATCACCCCACCCCCACACCCGATTGTAGTTCACTGTGTAGACCTTCTAGAATGTTGGATTAGGATTAGCTCCCAAATGATAATGTTCTGCCATCATTCTGATCTGACTCTCTGTGGTGAGCTTCACCCTCCATGACAGACGAGTGCCAGCCCAACTAAGCACAGAGGGCTCACATGGAAAGCACCCCCAGAGATGGGATTGGAGGTTTGGGCGGTATATGTTCCATCCTATACCGTATGAAGGACAGGACTTTTTCTGAAACTCTTTCTTCCCATGGTACGTTGTTTGAAGATGCTTTCTATCACACTTAAACATCTGGAAATATCCCTCTGACAAGAACATATTGTAAAACAAAACTTTAATTAAAGAGTAATATATGACATGTTTGTGTTGCTGTTGGAATACCTTGTTCCTTCAGGGCAAAATTACACTGTTTAAACTTGTCACTCTTCAAATGTTATAGGCTTGCCATCACTTCTACAAATATTAATTTTAAACTTAATTACAGCCTAGCAACTGAGAAAATTTCTGAGTGGGGAAAAAAAAACTATATTATTGCATTTTAGAGCAATGTAATTTGAGGCCCATTTCAAATATTAAGGTTTAAAGGTTTGCCATGCCTAAATTGAAAATGCTACTGTCTGACACATTTATAGACTATCACTGAGGCTTTTAGTTCCTTGATAGTAATTGATTTCATATCAAAATTATGAAAATGTACATTCCCACAAAAACAAGTTGTAAACCAATGTTTTCTGTCAGTTAACTTTGGTGTTTCTGGCACCAGCCTTGCTGGGGGAATTCCTGGAATTTTTATTAAAAAGCTGTGTTTTGAGCCTAGAAAGCACTCATTTTAGAGTATAAACTAGAATGTTAAATTGTGATCAGTTGTTTTCTTCAGGAGCTCCTACTGTGAAGCATCCAGAAACCCTAGAATTTAATGTTTCAAACAGATGTGCTTCCAGAACACAGGGCTGGGGAGATGGCTCAGCAGTTAAGAGCACTGGCTGCGCTTCCAGAGGATTCGAATTCTAAAGGGAAATACCTATCTAGGAATACAGAGGAGGGCAGGGTTGTGATACAGGACTATATGATGTCATGGCACAGCCAAATTCATTTCAGATAGGCAGATGTATTAGTACAATTGTAAGAAAACTGACATAATAACTATAACCATCCATTCCCGCCTCTGCCTCCAGAGTGCTGGGATTAAGGTTTTCAGCACCGTGCTGTTTTCAGCACCAGGTTTTTAAGGGAAACTCTCTTGGATATAAATTTAGGAAGAAGACAGCATATAAGACAAACTAAAAGGATCTCTTTTTACTTGAAATTTGTTTAAAAACTCTCTAACCTTCAGATGGGTCTTTTTGAGCAACAGCTGAGGGGACTTTCTTAAAGGAACTTTTTAAATTCCTGCATATAAGGGCTTTAGTCCTAGTACTTATAATTATGTATAATAAGGGGTGGCGATAGGTAAAGTCCAAAGTCTGCAAGTTTGGGTGGGATAGCAGATTTCAGAGAACATTTGAAGGGTTCTCTGGTTGTATAAGTAGCTTCATCTGTGTATTTTTGTCAGTTCTCCAATAAGCACATTCTAAAAGTTTATTGCATGTGAACCAGATCGTCACATTTACTTTTGTAAATGCTGCAATAAGTGGATGTGTTAATCCCTTTGGTTTGTACCGAAGAGCCATGGGGGAGGGGTGAGCTGGGGTGAGGTGAGGGCATTCGTGTGTGTGTGTGTGTGTGTGTGTGTGTGTGTGTATACGAGCGTGCATGTGGTAGGGAATAACAACCAAATCGCTACCTTGCGTCCTCTGAAAACTTGACTGTTCTCCCTGCTGCACCCTGATGGTGAGATTGGAGAATTAGTTCTCCCTGCTATGCCCTGCAGTGGGGACTCAGACTCAGAATTGAAGCCAGAACGGCCTGAGTTTCATTGGAAAATTTCACGGACGTAATTATCTTGGTATCTTCTACTGGAACCTGAGTGGTGCGTGCGTGGTAAAGTGTCAGATGGGGGCTCAGGGATGTAGCAAGCATGAACGAAGGCTGCCTGAGAAAGTGGCTGTGAGGTGGGGTGAAGGGGTGATTTGGGTAAGTATTCTTCTGTACTTACTGCACTCTCCCTGGTGTGGTCCTGTGATTGATGTGAGAAGAAACATCTGAAGCACCAACAAAGCAGCATTGCTGAGTGCAACAGCGCCCTCTGGAGGCCATCTCTAGGTCATGGTGTGTGTAGAGAAATCTGAACAGACTACCAAAACATTTAGATTGGTGATATGTGCTTACACAATTAAAAAACTTTTTAATAATCTGGAGTTAGTGAACAGTTTTCAATATACTGATGATTAAGTTGATCCATATTAAGTCATATATTAAAAACGGTATGTGTATGTCTGCGTGTGCACATGCCATAGCATATGTGCAGAGATCAGGGGTCAGCTTTCAGGAAGTAATCTCCACCTTATTGAAGCAAGGCCTGTTTTGTTTCTTTACCTTTATGAATGAGCTGCCCAACCAGCCTTGGTTTTTAAATATACAAGTAGACTATATATTATTTTAGTTGCCAGACATGAATAGTATCCATTTGGGTATGCATATATATTTTAAATTTGCACTCTAAACAAACCTGCAGGAGTCTGAACTTGCCAAAGGAATTTAGAATGTCGGATTACCAATTGGATTAGCCAGAATATAAATCTGCCAAACTTCAATTTTAGGGTAGATTTATGAAGCTAATACATATTTATTGATACTGAAGTTTTACTTCTTTCTGCTAAGCTGAGAAAAAACAAACAAATGAATGGGGGAAGTATAAAGGTGGCCCATGGCTTAGTTTAGGCTTTATTGCAGAGACACCATGACCATGGCATCTCTCATAAAGGAAAATATTTAATTGGGGCTGGCTTACAGCTTCAGAGATTTAGTCCACTGTTGGCATGGCCAGAAGCATGGTGGTGTGCAGGTAGACATGGTGCTGGAGAAGGAGCTGGGAGTTCTGCATCTGATCTGCAGGCAGCAGATTGACGGTGTGCCATACTGGGCATAGCTTGAGCATATGAACCCTCAAAGACCGGCCCTACAGTGACAAACTTCCTCCAGCAAGGTCTCCCCTTCTAATGGTGCTATTCCCTATGACCAAGCATCCAGACACACGAGTATATGGGGGCCGCTCCTATTCAAACGGCCATAGTCCACTTTCTAATAAGGTATACACATCACAGGTTAGTGTTGTGGAAGGTTAGCAATCACTTGAATGGGCATTGGATACACACATTTTTCTTACCATATTAGTTACTTTTCTATTACCATGATAAAACACCATGCCCAAATCGTGCAGGGAGCACAGCAGCACAAGGCAGGTGGCGGTGCTGGAGTAGTCAGAGAGTTTACTTCCTCTCCACAAGCAGAGAGCTAACAGGGAACAGCACAATCTTTTTGTTCTGCTTTGTTTGTGTTTTTTGAGACAGGGTCTCTGTTTAACAGTCTTATGAGCTTATGGGAGTCCATCACATTCAAATGGACACACCAGTATAATCTTTAACTGCATTCTACATACACATCTTAAATCCACAGTTAAGTGTAGATCTCACCCCTCATTAAACAAGCTGATTCTTGTAATTTCCATTACAGAAGGCCACGACTGGTCAAATTGCAGAGGACAACTGAGCATGGGTTACGGAGCTCTAATACATAACACAACCCCTACACCTAGAGCTCAGGGAACACTGCAGACAGGGGACGGGAAGATAAGAGCCAGAGAGCTGAGACATCTGCTGTGAGATGATATTGTCTATGTACGATAGGGAAGTTGCACACATAAACTCTCAACAATATGACTGCTTAAATAAATACCCGAACAATGACAACCACCGGCTGACATCACAAGGTGGACTGGAGAAATCCCACCACTAGACAGAGAGTTACAAAGACTTTATGACCACTGAGAGAGGAGAATCGGTCTTCTTTGGGGAATGACAGCTACCTAATTGGTTATCCAATACCAAGTCATCAGCCAGAAAAACATATATTGAACAACAGTAAATGGATTCAACAGGTTGTACATATTCACTCTGAGAGCACTGACTGTGCTAACAAAAGACCTGGGTTAAACTCCCACTGCCCACACAGCAGCTCACAACCATCTGTAACTCCAGTTCTCCAGGGCCTTTGGATCCCTCTTCTGGCGTCCTGGGGACCTGCTCACACATGGTGCACAGACATACATGTAGGTGAACCAACCATAAAAATAACATTTGAAAAAAACAGTTTTTCAAGACAGGGCTTCTCTGTGTAGCTTTGGAGACTCTTGTGGAACTCACTCTGTAGACGAATCTCAGACTCATAGAGATCCGCCTGCCTCTGCCTCCGGAGTGCTGGAAATAAAGAAGTGCACCACCACCCGAAAATTTGAAAATTTTTAATGGCAGTAATTTGTATCTACTAGAACATTACAGTGGGTTTAATTTTTGGAATTTTTGGAACAATAGAGAAACTGGGTAGTTATGTAGGGATGGTTCTTACTGTTTGTAAGAAACATATTTCAGTATGGTTAGTTCAGATCCCCTGCCATGGTACACAGCTCAGCCCTTAGCAGAGCTGCACTGTTGTATATTAATCATTGGGAACTGAAGAAAAAATTATCAGTATGTCACTTTTTTTCAACAAAACCTAAGCTACATGTAAGGTTTAAACTTTACTCAAAAGATTGGCATTGGACCTGGTTTATCTTTCTATTTATTACATTATCTTTTTTACATTAAAATAAACATTTTATTTATATACACTAATGCTAAAATTTAGAACTTAGGTATGTTAGTATGTTTTCTATTGCTGTACTAGAATACCTGAGACTGAAATCAATTTATAAAGAGGTAAATAGTTATAGTTGGCTTATATATTCTGCATCTGTGAGGGCCTGCTGAAAGCCCATGGCAGAAGGCTGAGGGGAGCAGAGAGCACCTTGCCTTTAAAACCCATTTTTGAGGGCTGGGTGTGTGCATGCCTTTAATGCCAGCACCTGGAGGCAGAGGCAGGTGGATTTCTGTGAATTTGAGGCTACCTGTGTTTATACAGAAAATTTCAGGCTAGTTAGGGAAACAGTGAGACTGTGATTCAAAAGAAAAAAAAAATCAAGTGAACAAGTAAGATTTTCACATACCTTCTCCACTGACGACAATCTCCTTTGTAAACTGGAAATTTGCACCATGAGAAGGAAACAGCTGAACTGCATCCCTATTCCCTACCATCTGGCTATAAACCTTAAACTATCCTCCTTAGGCTACAAATGAAAAGCTGTTAGGCTACACAGACCTGGGGATCCAAAGAGACAGTTACTGCTTCTCCAGCTTACCTTTAGAGTGCAGACACTATTGCAAACAAACAGTACAACTCATATTGTAGACAGGCGTAACAGGAGGCAATCAGTCACTGGAGGTGGCTAGGGCTGTTGCAGAAGGAAAGGACACTCTGAGAAGAGGGTTAATGCAAAGACAAGCAGAGGCAGACAAATAGGCAGGGCAGCCTAATTCCTGGAGTAGGTAGAGATGACCCAGGAAAGAAACGACTTCATGCGGTGAACAAGTGGACACATACAGGTGTTTCATCTGCTACTGGCTTAACTCTCAAGATGATGGTGCTGTTATTACATCCACCCAAAGGCTGAGACTCACAGGCTCAACACTGCAGTCTCAGGGATCAAACCTAAAATCTGTTTGAGAAGCGCATGATGAGTCTCAGAATAGAGGGGGGCTATGTGATGGAGAGAAATGGAGACATCACTTGAACAGTCTGTCAACTTTTCCTAGATCCATCATTTATAACTCTACCTCGCATAGCTTTTGCCATACCCAAGAAGAAATTTTAATATTTTTTATATTAATTCATCTCTTGAAACAAAATTTAAAGAGGAGGAGGAGGAACTAAAGGGTAATATCAAAATGTCCTAAGAGGTCTAAAAATTAGAATGGATAAGGACTCTAAAGATAAACAAAAACAAAAACAAAAAACAACAACAAAACCCCCAAAACAAAACAAAAAACTGGATTCAGGGTTAGAGCCTAAAGATGACCTGGCATGCCGAAGGGCAGTACTGGAACAGCAAGAAAAGTTACCAAGAACATCTCAGAAAGATGGTGTCTCCCACAAGGAAGCAGCAGCCAGGGGAGGGTCTGAGGGGGTCAGGGTAACAGATGATGGTTTGTGGATATGGCTACTGCCAAGGAAAGACAGTTCAGGAATTGAAGACTAGAAGTGGGTGGATGAGGAGACTGGGGCTGGGCTGAGGTTATGTTAGGAGTTAAGATAAATGAAGGATGAAGACATGTGCTGTTTACACTTGATCTTAGCCAAAAGGCTCAGAAGAACAGAGGCGCTGCTTAACAAAGTTAAGGGAAATGCTAGAGATGTGGTCCTGTAGGTTTAATACTAAGTACCCTCTAAAACTAGGCATATGCCTTTAATAACTACCACTGGAAGCCGGGCAGTGGTGGCGCATGCCTTTAATCCCAGCAGTCAGGAGGCAAAATAAACCCCAAACAAACAAAACCCCACAAAACTACCACTGGAGAGGTAGAGGAGGTAGAGGCAGGAGTATTTGAAGTTTAAGGTCAGCCTGAGCTATACAGCAGGTTAAAGAGAAGCCTGAGTTACAGGAGGCCCTGTCTTGTGTCTTCTGAGAGATTTTCAGAGGCTGAGGAAGGGCTGTGCTATGGGACAGCAGACATTCACCTCAGCAGCACTGTTTCCTCCCAGCAGAGTCTGTTATCCTCAAACCATAATCATCCACCCTCTTGACTTCCGCAGTGCCTGGGACACCAGTTTAACCAAAGGCTGATAAAAGAACTGGCTAGTGGAGGTCACCTAGAATACCTGGATAATAAATAGCATATCTCATCTTCCTCAACAGTATCAACAAAGAAAACTTAGCACATACCAGTGGTTCAGTATCCAATTACATTATTGTAAATGGTTGAAAAGGAAAACTAGAGGTGAGTCTCTAAAAATATTTTCTTTTGTTGTGGTTTCTAATTTTTCTTTGCATTTTCATTACAGGACAGGCTGGTTTCAAACTCACAATCCTCCAGCCTCCGTACATGATAAGATGTAATGTTCTAAGACCATTCCAGATTATAAAGCATATCTCAATGAGCAGGAGGCCACTATGTAGGGTCAAACACATTCCTCTGCAAAGCAACTTTACAAGTGGTACTGCAAAGAGCCTCAGTCATTCCCTACTTCTGTCGTCCGCACCCTCGTGTGTCATCCCCCTCACCTCCTAAGTATGCAAGAGACCCATGACTTGCCTGATTCTAACCAGGAGTTTCAAAAAAGTGTTGGTGAAGCATCCATCTTGCTAGCAGTCTCTAGGGTTCTCCTTTGCCTTCAAATAGCTAGTAGCCATGCTGTGACCTGCTTAAGGAGAGTGCACATGGCAGGAGATGGCAAGTAGCCATCTGTCCACCAGCCAGCCAAAACCAAATGAAGCTCTCAGCTCTATGGCACAAGAAAAGGGATGATGCAAATAGCTGAAACATGGGAGCAGGTTCTCCCTTGGCCAAACCTCCTGATGAGCTCAAGCCCAAGCCCCAAATACCACCTGGACTATAGCTTTTTACCCCAGAGTAGAGCACAAATCACACACTGTGTTTCAATTCTTGAACCACAGACAATGGAATTAATAAATACGTGGTGTCTCAAGATGCTAAATTTATGGTAATTTATTGTATAGCACTGAAAATACAGAAATCTTAATATGTAAAAGGAAAAAACAGGAGAAAAGTAACATTGTTTTACTGGCCACATGGAATATTTATTAATGAAGGTCCAGAGGTCAGTCTTCAATGCTCATTTCCATGATTTTTAGAGTCAATAATTCCTTGTCATGATTACTGCCACATTTGAAGCTGGGGAACTGAACAGATGGGGACAGTGATGTGTTAAGACAACATAATTCCCTGGAAGTCTCAAACTTTTCGGAGTCACTGTCACCTTCAATGACATCAACAGAGGTTTCCTGGTCTATTAAACTGTTAGAAAAACTTGGGTTGTTTTCATTCCAGGTTGAGGCTTCCACATCTGTCTCATCATTAATCTGTTGAATTGTAACACTTTCTGAACATTTCAATTTATGGACGGGTATTAAAAATTCACCCGGTAAAGAGAAAAACTTGTCTTCATCCTTGGGCACAGACGACAGCATGTCCAGGGCCTTCTGGAACTGCTGACACTCTTGCCGAATTGCTGTATCATCATCACTTGTAGGTTCATTTTGTTTTGAAATCAGAGCCTTTTGAAAATCAAGCTGATTCAACATTCTGAAATTTCTTTGCTTTGCTGCCTGTTCCTCAGATATGCAGCCTAAGTCAACCATCAGGCCATGCAGCAGGTAGCGCATTTTCCCCTAGGATTAAGGAAGGAAACATGCAATTATGAGGGCCATTGCATCAGTTAATAAACTGAGTCTCAGAGGATCAACACTTCCACAGCCCCAGCACCCCCGCCCCTCTCACAAAGCACATGGGGAAAAGTACCTGTTTTAAACGCCTTCTTTTAGACTACAGAAAAACATTACATTCTAAAGAAAGACAAACCTCTTCCAAATGGTGTTTATTTTGTTTTATATGCCGCTCAAATAGTCGTTCTAAAAACCTACAAATGATAAAGAAAAACGTTAGTATCTTAAAACCAGATAATCTATTCAATGTAAAATAGGTACCTGATACAGAAACTGACAAAGGCTGGAAAGTGATTTCCAGATGATTTTCTCTGTGAAGCTGAGACTAGTCCTCCCTGTTCTGTCTACTCTCTCACCTGGCAGGCAGCCTGGCATTAGTTATGCATAGAAGTGATATAGTAGATGCCCTTGTATCTGAACGACTGCACCCAGTTTCTGTGAGTGTTTCAGGGGAGACACAGTACTCCCTGTAAAGCTCTCTCCATAAGACACAGGCACCAAAAGCTCCCTACACTGCTGCACCAAAGCCTAGAGAAAATGCTCCTGTAGGTCCAGATCACCTTGGCTCTAAGTATACATCCACTGATGGTATGTATGCCTACAAAAAGACCTCCAAGTGAATGCCAGGTATTTATGCTGGACAAGCAATCTGCCCCCACCCAACCCCAACACAGTCTGTTACAAAGCCCTGGTTGGCCTGAAACTCTCAACTACCAGGCTAGTCTAGAATTCAGAGATCTGCCTCCTTAATGGGATTAAGGCGTGTGCCACCAAGCCTGGCTCACACAAACAGATTTATCTCTTTTCCTGCCAAAGCCAGGGCATGAAAGTGAAAACCATGTTAAAGATGAGAAATTACATCCCCTAAGGTCACAAGCCCTTCAGAGAATTTAACACAGAGGTGACTAGCCTCAGAGAATGTACTCTTTCTACACCAGGCCCAGAATCACACTAAACTGTCCACAGGTTTCCTGGAAACAAACAAACAAACAAACAAAAAACCCAACTAATTTCCTTGGTCACTCAAGTTACCATCATTCGTGCTCTTCAGTGAGATGAGCCCACCCTCAGAATAGGAGGTCTGGATTATTTTGTCACTTTTAAAAGACCAAGAAACTTGTATCCTACTCTTTATAGCTTTTGTTGAAATTCTGGAATATGTACATCTTGGCGTTTCTATGCTTATGTAGATGGAATTAAATAATACATATTATTTGGGTACACACACACACACACACACACACACACACACACACACACACACACACACACACACACCGCACGCACACACACACACGCACTCTCCGATAGACGAGATGCTCTTTGAGCATCTTTCAGTCAGAAGATACCCATCCTGGACCTTCTAGTTTCTTTCTCTGGCTGGTTCTGTTTAGTCTTATGAACCAAAGTTAAACGGTAAGAGGAAAATAGAAACATTTAAGGAAAAATGTAAATGCTATGTAAAACTTTTGGGGTTTCGTGATTAAAAACAAAACATAAAAGTTACCATTTTACCCATCCTAAAATGTTCAACATATCTGCTCTCCAAAAGGTTTTCCCTGGAAACTTTGAAACTCCTATGCAGTATTTGAAATTATTAGATTTGTATGTATGTATGAGTGTGCATGCCTCTGTGTACTCAAGGATGGCATCGTGTCTAACAATCTCCTATTCCTTTGTGGCAGAGGTTCTTCCTAACAGAAAATCCCAGTAATCTGTGCACCCACCCTGTCGACCTTGAGGTTTCAGGCCTGCATGAGACTCACGTGGCTCCTTATGTGTGTGCTGAGATCTGAACTTGGGTCCTCATGGATGTACATCAGATGCTCTTAACCACTGAACCATCTCTCCTGCCCACATTAAACGTTTTTGTTTTTTTTTTTTTTTTAAATAAGAGAGGTATGACAGTATTGGCACACACCAATGGTCTTTTTACTCCAATAACGAAAGTGTCTTCCTTCATTAAAAAGTAAATCCTGACGTAGAGACAGAAACAGCCACTGCAATGTCTGCAGTTTAGCTTATGACTGAGAATGTGTGTAGAGTGTGCTGTGCAGTGTACTATGCTCTGCTACAGGTAGTGGAATCTAATGCTTGCTGGATATTAGACACAGTAAGGTTTGTGCTGCACTCAGCAGATAACTTCCATAGCAATGCAACAATTAATCTGTTTGCAAACTCTCCATTTCACATTAAGTACACAAACAGAGCTTTTCATTTGTCTTTATTAGATCTTACATAGTTATAGTAAAAATGTCTGTGGGCTGACAAGAGGCTCACCAAGTAAAAAAGGTACTTGCACTAAGCCTGGTGATCTGAGTTTAATTTCCAGGACTCACATGGTGGAGAGAGAGAACTGACTCCCACAGGTTGTCTTTTGACCTTTGCAGCATGCTGTGACCACACACACACACACACACACACACACACACACACACACACACGTAATAAACTTCTGAAAGCTTGTTTTTTATTTCCATAAGAGTTTCAGATAGCAAAGCAGAATTATAGAGGCTTTTCAAAAAGGTATCAAAAATTCATTATACAGTTTGATATAACCAAAATATAATAATATTTAAATAAAAAATCTTTAGTTTTCTAATTTACTATCTTTATAACTTACTATCAATTATAAAATAAAATCATAAAAAGCAGCATAAATTTTTATATCCTAATAAGTAATTTTAAAAATCCTACTGTGTGAGAAATAGTCAATGTACACCTCAATTCCCATACACATTTAAAAAAAAAATCTCTCACCTGTTGGAAAATAAACCAAGTTTCAAAATTTCATCAGTCACATTTTCCATGAAGTTCAGGTAGAGTAGCTCTTCTTCCCTGCAGAGGGACACAGAGCATTAGAATCATCATACGGCATGAGAGGCCAGGCAGGAACACCCGACTCCACCATCACAGGGACTGCTACCCACAAGTATGAAGAATAGTACAAGATAAGTCTGTTTCCTCATGTTCCAAAAGGAAATTAATAAAAGTGAGAAAGCATCACCTGATGGAGTAACATTTCTGTTGGTGGAACATTCATAACAGCAGAAAGACAAAGAGGGTACCACCCAGGGAAGCAGGAGCGTAACATTTATTGAGTCTTGCTCAGCATCTTGTGTTCAAGTTGGGAAATTTACTGAGCAGAAAGATTGCTTGTTTTCTCAAAATCCTTATAAAGGAGAAAAGAATTTCTAACAGGCAAATTTATGAATGAAAAAATGTAGTAGTAATTTTTAAAATTGGGACACATTTCTTATTATATTACCTCATGTCTAAATTTTAGTACCTATTATAAGAATGTTAGGATACTATTGTAATTGATTCTAGATAGTGGAAACTTGTGAATTAATGGAAAATGGCAAGTAGCTATTTAACTGATGAATAAACAAAGATAGAGGGCAGGTGGTTGCGTAAACTAGCATGCGTAAAAACCAATCCATAGGAACTTGCTTAAGAACAAATAAATGAAATTATAAAATAAATTAATTTCTTGAACAACCTAATTTAAAAATGTAACATAACCATAGAAAGCAACGATGACACAGTCTGCAAAGAGATGCAGTCACAGACCTCTCAAGAGGCCCCTGAGTTCCAAATCTTCTCCTGTGGGTTTATTAGTTTAAATTATTAAAAATAAGCAAGAATCTGACACACTAATTATTAGTAGATATTATTAATTTAGGGACACATTTCCACTGAGGACACATTTCCACTACAGATAATGCCCAACAATTTATCCATCAGCATGGATTAAATGACTGATGCTCCAAAGCTGGGAGTGGAACCATGAGTTCCAATTTTTGTAGTGAGATATCCACCCCACGCATACCTGTTGTACTGATCACAACCACTGGGACATGGGGACATGATGGGAGATGTCACTCTGTAAATATGTTTCTATTATTGGTTAATGAATAAAGCACTGTTGGCCAATAGGAAAGCAAGATAGGCGGGACTAGGTGGAGAGAGGAAGTAGTAGGGAGAGATCAAAGATGGAGGATGGAGAGAACCCCAGCCCCTCTCTCTGGTAAGATAAGACCACGTGGAAATACTTAGAATAATAGAAATTTGTTAATATTTAAGACAGAGCTAGCCAATAAGAAACTAGTAACTGGCCAACAGCATTATTTCAAATACAGGGTCTCTTGTGTGTTATTTGTGGCGGCAATGGCAGAGGGCCCAGGTCAAGAGGAAAAACTACTCTAAAAAACAGGGACAGGTGTGGGTGTGACTGGTAGAGTCTAGGTCGGGGTCTCGACCCAGATGTTCTTTTACTTCCGAGTTGGAGATAGAGAAGAAATGAGGACATCCTTGGAGTGGGAACCTGCAGCGGTCATCTGTTTCTTGTGTAAGTGAATTCTCCCCAAATAAACCTCAATCAGCCTGTATTGTGTCTCAGAATCTTATTACCTGCTTTAAATCTTAATATATCTTATGATTTCCCTGAGTCTTAATTCTGCTTCCCACTAAAGTAGAAAGAGGTTAAAATGATCTTACTCAGGGTAGATTTTATTGTCTGAAGAAAGCTGTGTGGAGAGCTCACAGAGTGTCCTAGAAAAACAGAAAGGTAAAATATTTTAATGACAACAACAAGGCTGGCATACAAATATTACATGATGGATAGTCTACATTAGTAATGACATGCATTGGAATTCCTAAGTGTTTCCTTATCTGTGATTTAATTCTCTGGGAGTGTGCACCTATGTGTTGTTTGGGCAATGTGTTTTAAGGACAGGGAGTTAGTACTCAACCTACTGTGGTCTTGGAAGTCAAGATCTCCTTAGTAAGGGCCCCAAGGGGAAACCGGGCCCTGAAGGGTCTGTGTACTCTCTTCCTGTCTGCTCCAAAGCGCATGCTCATTCTTCCCTTGTGAACACTCTTCCCCTTCATCTCATACCCAGTCTCCTACACCGGAAATGCAGTTGACAGCTGACACTTGCTGTCCGAATTTTTGCTGGTCACTAAGTATGGGGTACAGTGTTTAAGAGCATCTCCCAACAGCAGGGCAGACCAAATTCTGGCATGTGGGAATGTTCCACATCATAATGGTTTTTAAAATTAGTGGTGTGTGTGTGTGTGTGTGTGTGTGTGTGTGTGTGTGTGTGTGTGTGTGTCTACATGCAGGCAAGTACCACGAGACTGGAATCACGGGTTCTGGGGATCAAACTGTTTATCAGGCTTGCACTGCGAGCACTTTTACTTGCTGAGCCAGCTTGCTGTCTCCAAGTCACACAGTTCATCAAATGGCAAGGCTTTCAGGACTACTGGTGTCATGGAGCCTGGTTACTGGCCTTGAGGGTAACCCATTCTAATATGAAGAGAGATAACAACCACACACTCGCTTCCCTTTCCCCTCATTAACACATCAGCAAAACTAACTCTAACCTTTATTGAGAACTTTTAAATTAAATTTCCTTAGTAGGACTAACAGTGCCACAGACTTGTATAATATTAAAATATATTAGCACATGGAGTTAAAATCATACTTAAGGGTAAATGTGATGTGTCTATTACACAGGAAAGCAAATGGAGGCAGAGTTTCAGTCTGAACCTAGGTTGGCCATAAACTTGTGCTCCTCTTGCCTCTGCCCCCCAAGTGTGTAAGGTGCCACTCACCTCTGGGAGGACTGCTGCAGAGTTCCATCTTTAACCCTGTCCCATTCTAAGGTTTCTCCTTGTGAGGGTAAAGGAGATATTTTGTCTTCAGCACCGTTTATCATGTAATTAGGTGCCTGGAAATGGAACAAAAGGAATTAATTTTATCTTGTTTCAAAAGTATGTTCTGAAAGAAAACAGCAAGTATTAACAAAAATAACTACATAAATGTAACTGATATATTAAGACAAAAACAGAATAGTCTACCCAACCATCACTTTCTTCGTGTTAATGAGAACATTTCAAACAGCTTTAGGAAATCATAAATAACAGATTGGGGAGGAGTCTGCATTTGTGACCTCAGCTCTGAAAGACTGAAGCATGAGGGTCACAGTTCACAGGTCACCTGGGGACTTGGGAAGAGAGACTCATCTCACCATGAGGGATCCACAGCCATACCACCTTTTAAATCTTTATTTTGAGACCAGACCAGGTCTCACTATTTAGCTCTGACTGTCCTGGAAGCTGCTAATGTAGGCTAGGCTGTCCTCAAACTCAGTAAGATCACCTGCTTCTGCCTCCCAAGTGGTCGGATTAAAGCCATGTGCCCACACTACCCTGAAAGTGCCCCATCTTGTCTGATCCCAGAAGCTAAGCAGAGTTGATCTGGTTAGTACTTGGATGGGAGACATCACTTACATGTGCACACCGACATCAAAAAACCAAACCAAAACAAAACAAAAAACAAAAGCAAAAGGTAAGAACCCATGAAAATGATACAAAGCTGTAGCTTTTAAATGAATTAGAGAAACAATTCATTAACTACACTACTAAAATTCAAAAGCACACGTTTCAAACACCCAGGTGTCATACATGCAAGCAGCTGTAGTAGCAGTGGCATATGAACAATGTTAAACTTCCTATGTGTCGCAAACCTGGCAATATTTTTTTCAATTGATCTTTACATAGATATGTTTTTTTTTTTTTTTTTTTTTTTCAAACAGGTCTCCTGTAGCTCAGGCTGGCTCTGAAATCCTTGAACTTCTGATCCTCCTGCCTCTACCTCTGGAATTCCAATCATGTACCACTGGGGCTGGAGAAATGGCTCCATGGTTAAGAGGACCCAGGTTTGGTTCCCAGTGCCCACGTGGTCACTTGTAACCGTCCTTAACTCCAGTCCAGCAGATCCAGCCCCCTCTCCTGACCTCCTTGGCACCAGTCAGGACACCTGGGCCACTTAGACATACCTTCTCAAAACAAACCAAACAGAACCCAAACAAACAAACACACAAACAAACAACAAAGCAACAGAGAACAAAGAGAAAGGAAGACAGGAACAAGCCAGCAGCACTTCACCACACTCATGCAGTACTACTGCTCTGTTTATGCTGGGCAAGTACTCTCCCAAATAAGCTACACCCCCAGTGCCCAAAGCTGATCCGTGTAAAATGCTTTACGGTTTTAAAAGTGTGTAGACTGTAGATCTACTGTAGTCAATATTTCACTAGTTTTTATCAAGTTCAAGACTATGAGGGTTCATCATTTTCTCGAAGGGTTACAGATGAACATTTGGATTGCAATGTAATAAACTGGGTTCCTTACAGTTTCATTTATCACTATGAGTAATATTATGAAGATGAGAATGATGTGTGTTCGATGCGTGTGTGAGTGCATGAGCACACCACAGCGCACATGGAGAGGTCAGAGGACAAGCAACCTGGGAGTCAGTTTTCCCTTCCCCAGTGGGTTCCAGGGAACTCCTCTGTGCTAAGTGCTTTTACCTGGGGAGCAGGCTCCCCTGTCTGTCCTGTGTTAGTTTACTTAGGTGTCTATGGACCTAATTCTTTTCATCAAAATTCAAGGAAAAATAGGCATCATTTATCAAGCCCTTCTCCTAAGGACTCTGAAGGTTAGTTAGTCTTTTTGGAAGACACTTGGCTCTCAGAGTGTTTTCTCCATGAACCTTAAGTGGTCCCCCTTCAAAAGCTATCAATGGCTGAGATTTAAACCCATACTTCCTACCCATTTTCAGAAGAGAAAAAAGAAGTTGAGTGTGATTAATTTTATTTTTGTATCCCTGAGTCTGTGCTTGACATTTAAAAATGCAGACCATGTTTATGATTAATAAACTTAGGTTAGGATATAAATACATGAATGAAATAAGTCAAATTAAATGACTTTGCCTGAGATATCATATTTAAAGCTATGATATATTAAAGTAAATAATTGCTAACCACTCAAAATACAATGTTATAAAGTTTATAAAAGTAAAGGCAAATGTAAGAGAATGTTGTCTTACTGATCTTTTATAATGCATGATTTATAATACAGTCATGGACAACTTTTTTTTTTTTTTTTTTTTTTTGGAGACAGGGTCAGCCTGGCTGTCCTGGAACTCACTCTGTAGATCAGGCTGGCCTTGAACTCAGAGACAGACAATCCTTTAAAATATACAGGCATTGAAAATTCAAACTTTTATGCAGCTTTGACATCAGCTTTAGTAACTTGTCTACTTTTCTGTGTGTGCTGGTGGTGTGGTACTGAACCCAGCCTTGCAAATGCTAAGAGATTTCTCTACCACCAAACTATAGTCCAGCTCTGGTTGTTTTGAGATAGTCTTGCTAGATAGCTTAGTCTAGACTTGAACTGTATAGTCCAGGATGGCCTCCTAGTCATGATCCTCCTACCTTTACTAAGTGTTAGGATTATAGGCAAAGGCTACCATGGCTTGTTCTCAGAATCTGTATTTTTGAAAATGTCATTAACATATTTTATTCATACACCCGTTGAGCCAGCCAGCGGACCATTTGGGTGCTAATAACCAGTGACTCCCTAGATTTGGTAGGATCCATCTGGCCATTCAGAAAGCACATCTGACACCTTCAAACAGGTAAACCTTCAAATGTTGACTATTTAACAAGTAGCCCCAAGGGATTAATTACGCTGGATAGTTCAAACAGCTGTCTGCAATCTACACAAGTCAAAGCACCTGTAATGCAAAGGAACCGCATAGAGATCTCATGTGCAGTACCTGCTTTATGTTCACTGCGGAGCCCTTTGAGTCCTTTGTCTCAGCTGCCCCAGACTCAGAATTAAAGCTACAACATTTACAAAGACATGATTGTTACTCCATTGTAAGCACAGTGACAAGCTTTACTATCAAGAAAAAGGAATACATCTACTTACTTTTATAAAAATGTGTAATTTCTAATACATTTCTGGAAATAGACATGTTTTGGTTCACATATGCTTCCTTTTCCTTGCTTGGAAAATGTTAGATTTCAGCTAAATATACAATGGGCTAAGGGAAATGAGACTATCCTTATAACATTTATAAAGTTATGATCATTTCTTCATTTCTGTCTTTTTATTACTGATTAAACTTGTTCTTTGACAATTTTAGATAAATACATAATAGTTCCTTCTATTCACATTCCCCACCCATCCTCTTCTAGCTCCTTCCCACCCATCCTGGCCCTCCTCCTTAAATGGAAAATATGGACTGCACCCCCACTGTGTGTCACCCTTGCACAGGAGCCATGCCAGTCCTCAGTGTCATTTCACTGTGTCTGTGTTGTCAAATCCAGCAGTGGCTTCTTCATTTCTTACAGATCCAAGTCCTTTTAAATCGGCTATCATCGAACCTCTTACCTATACTCACAAAACCGGTCTTACAGGGTTTGATTTCTGAATAACCAAAATCTAGTACAAAATACATAATAATCACTTGGCAAAGTTACTGAATATCGAGAACCACCCACTACAGGAGAAAAAAATCAAGGCAAATCATGACTGCCAGATGTTCCTTCAACTGTCTAAGTCACGCCTGCAGCTGTTACTATAGGGTGTGAACATGTGCCAGGAAGAGACAAAGGGAATTGGGTAAATGTTTATTTTCCCTTCTGGGCTTCAGTGTTTTACCATTGTTAATATGAATATATATTTACATCCGTGCTGTGTGACAATGTAGCTTACAACTTCTCTGAAAACAACATTTAAGAACACACAGAAGTTGGAGAACGTTGTTTAACAACAATAACTTACGGAATGTTCGTTTATAGGAACTTAACGAATCTAATAGTGATTCTTTTCTACAATTACTGTCTACTTCTAAATATGCACTGGAAAGTCCTATCAATTCGTTGAAATGAGAAGGCCCTGCCAAGATCTCAAGGCTGGCATACAAAGTGCACAACAAAGCAAGAGATACTGCTTATTATTAACCCCCCCAACTCCACCCCCCAACTTGCTGTCCTTGCTCTCAACTGTACATGCTCCATACAAACCTGCTCAATTCAGTCTGGGTTTCAGCTTCCATCCGATGATCTGGACAATCCTTCCTTCTTCTGGCAGGTGTGTAGTAGCGATACTGTGATAGGAAGGACTTTGCCTCTGTCTTTAAAGTGCGTGGGGTAAATGGCAACTGCTTGTCAGAAAAGAGGTCAGAGTGCTTTTCCAAAAGATCTCCACTGGGTGTCTTGGAAATGACTAGCTGGAACCGGTGAGCACTTGGGTAGGCACTCCTGGGCCTCCTGTCATAGCCATATCCAGGGCTCTGGCTCCTGGGTGCTGATCCTGAACAAGCCATGCTGGGTGGAGAGGTGCTGGGATGCTTCTGGGTGCCATTCATGAGGATTTTATGCGTTTCAGGCTGACTTAGATGTAGTCCATTTGAAGAAGGGGTGAATGACTTCGAAAATGATGGATATCTTGTCACTTCATCAACTAACACATCCTGACCTTGTGGTTCCCCTGAGTGCTAAGAACATATGATTTGATGGTAAGCAGTTACACTGTAAATTCATGTAACTGGGGAATCTTGGATTAACTTACACATGTACCTTGGCTCCAACTTGTGTACAATCATTACTTTGTTATCCCTCAGGGCTGGGGCTGTACGCAGGGCCTTGAGCTGCTAAGCAAGTGTTCTACCATTGAGCTACATTCCCAGCTCTGCCCTTGTTTAACAGAAGGAAGAGAGGGTCAGGAGCACAGGTTCAAGCTGACTCTGCGCCTCTGCTCTTTATTATTCCATATAGTATCTGTTCTAAAAGCTCATCTGAACTACTTAATTTTAGATTTTAGTTTACAGCACAAGGAATCTAAAATTGATTTTAATTCCTTTCTTGATAATGTACAGGTCAGCTAACTTACAAACTGATGTATCTAAGTAAGGAAACAACATGACTACTTCCTAAAAGGTCCAGACACATAAATTCCTTCCCCAAATAAGTTAAAGTGAGTATTCTGCATTAAATTGAGGCCTTAGGTTATTACTTCAGTACATTAACTTTAAAAAATGCTCTCAAACTGGGCTCAGATTACAGCTGATGTAAAAGAGCATGGCTCTTTGAAAAGATATTTCTGAATCTTACAGGGCTATTAATTAATAACCATTAGAATTACTTATGCCCAGAGGAATGGTGTAACCTAAGCCTCGAGAGTAAGGGGAAATGCATAATGTATTAGATTGCCTGACAAGTCTTATCTGTGTGATGTTTTACTACAATGAAATACCAAAGAAAACTTTTGAGAATAGAAATACAGAGCTGGGGGCCAATGAACTGACTAAGTAGAAAAAGGTGATGGATGACAAGTCTAAAACCTGAGTTTGATCCCTGGATCTTACATGGTGGAAGGAAGAAACCAATTCCCACATGCACACACGTGCCCATGCACACAGGCATACATAATTAATAAATATTAAAAAAAAGAAAATTTGTCTAACATACACAAGGTCCTGTGTGTTTAATCTCCAACACAGGAAACAAAATAAGAAAAAAAGAAATATTCTTATCTGATATGGGCTGGTAAATTGTTTTTGAGTTAATAGAAAGCATGAAACTTATCTATATTTTTTATTTGCTTTTTTTTTTCCCCAGACAGGGTTTCTCAATATATTTTCTTATCTCAAACACTACCTTGTATTCTATTGTCCCCTTGGAAATCAACAGAATGTAATATGAAATTAATTGTACTACTGATCTGCTTTTCAAAGCTACATAATTGTTTCCTTCAATTCTCTAAATACTGCAAAGCCTGAGTAGATACTGAATATGGGTAAAACTTTGGTAAGCCACCCCAAATGGAAAAGCAGTCCGTTGGAAAGTTCTGGAACAAGCAGTCTAGTGGTATTCTGCCCACTTGCTCTGTTGTCATCATGCTGACATGTGAGGTGCTTTGCTATAAACTGTTTCAGTGATTTGGGTTTATGCAAAGTTCATGTCAAGAACACCTCCCCAATTTACACCACAGAACAAGTGAGAACTCGATTTCTTTCAGGAATACCAACAGAAGAACAGGTGGACAAGATCTGAACTGCAGCAGCTGGAAGGAAAGCATTTGGAAGGGCCCTGAAATTGGTAACCTCATGTGAAGGGAAGCAGCAGGAAAGCCTGTGCAGTGAAGACACATTGTTCTGGAATAGGAGCTCATGTGTCTGCAGAAACTGCTAAGACACTAAGAGTCCAAAGCTAGCATCGTTAATTGTAACTATTTTTTTCAGTGAAAATATTTTACAATTATCTTAATTATCTGTTAACCATAAAATCGACACAATTATTGAAATATACTACCCAAACTATTAATTTAAGATAACTTGATGTTTCTAAAGTATTAGTCATTAAAAATTGTAAAAAAAAAATTACAGGCAAACTAAAAATTACTATTACTTCTAAATGGGACCAAAAAATGTATAAAAGCATAAATGAACTACCGTGCAGGCAAGCAAATTATAGAATTACAAATACTAAATGGAAAGTAAATAAACTTGTTAAAATAATGTTTATTTTATTTTATTACAAATGATTCATAAAGTACATTACTGTAGGAAATTTAAAAATTTCAACAAACTCAAAATTGTTACTTTATATTCAAAGTGTTAGAGATTATTAAAAAAGTATGGAACAATTTTAATAACCATAAAAATTCAGGGGCTGACAGATGACCCAGAGGTTAAGAACATTTGATATTCTTGCAAATGACCTGTGTTTGGCTCCTAGGACCCACACGTTAGTTCAAAACCACAGATAACTTAAGTTCTAGGGAATCCGATGTCTTCTTTTGACCTCGGAGGACACATGGCATGCATATGGTAGATAACATACATGCATACACATACAATGAAATGAAGATTAAAAAAGACATCTACCTGTGAGTACAGCATGGATGGAGAGATTAGATTAGCAGGTGGTATTACAGTGCAGGGCGCAAAGCAGATTTACTCTAAGAGAAGTGTCCTTCTAGGCCCGTGTCGTTAGAACAGTGCAGGGGCTCTCACCCTATCTGCCTCCCCCACCCCATGACTCCCAGATCTTCTCCTGGATATATTCACATTCCCAAGGCACTGTGAATTGAACATGCCAAAGAAGTAAACTCTGCCTCTTATCAATGTCACCCCAGAAGAACACCTGCATGCTATCCTATTCTTACCAGAAACCCAGGGATCTCTTTCTCTCCTGCTTTTCTCTTCATATAATCAAACCAGATACCAAGTCCTAGCAATCTGACTTTCTAAATAATAAGCCCTGTGTATTCGTGGCAATAATGCCCTGGATCAGCTCTTAAGCTTTCTTTCCAGATTACCGCAGCCAGTGTAGTCTTTATAAAGGGTATGTCTAACTAAAAACTGTGTTCAGATGTCAAAATCCTAAACGAAGTATACACTGAATCCAGCAACATAGAAAACCTTAATACTTCAAGTAGAGGCAGATGGATCTCTGTAAGTTTGAGGCTAGTCTGGTCTACAGAGCAACTTCCAGGACAAAAGCTGCACAGAGAGACTCTGCCTCAAAACAAGGCAAACAAGAAGCCAAAAGCCAAACAAACAAAACGAAAGAAAGGAACAAGGAAGGAAGATAAGAAGGGAGGAAGAAAGAGAAAGAAAGAAAACTTTACTGCATCACAGCTCATATCTGTTTATATTAAGGACACAAGTCATTCATATATTAATAAATGAAGCAGATAATCACATCATCATTGCCAAGAAATGTAAAAAGAGCACTGGATAAAATTACACACTGAGATCAAAACATATTTGTATCAAAATGTTTTTAATTAAAAAATAACCTATTCATGGGAGAGACTCTGAAAAGTGCAATCACTTCTCAGAACAGAAGAGTACTTCTTCCAATAAATGTTAGAGTCAAAAAAATAAATCACAGTCCAGGTCAGCCAGCTACAGCAGCAGGCCAGATCTGAGACATCTTCCTTTCCAGCTAGTGGAGCTTGCATGGAACACAGATAGGAATTTAGTGGCAGGCAGCTGTGAGGAGGTGTGGCCCGAGAAGCACACAGTAGAGCCACTTGACATTTGATGCTCAAAGTTGCTGGCCCAAACCTCCTGAAAGCGGTCCCAAGTCAGGCTGCTGCACCCACATGCCTTAGAAACATCTGCTTTCAAAGAGCTGAAGAACAGCCTTACCTTCTGTAAGGAGTTACAAAAGGGCTTGGAATTCATCTTAGAATTGGTCTGCATTGTAGATTTACTTAATTTAAATTCCTTTTCACATCGCGCCAATTCCTTCTTCAGTCTCTCTCTTCGTTGTTGGTCTGCATCTAAGGAAGGAAACAAACCTTCTAAAACAGCAATGGAACACACATACTAACGTTTTGGTCTTGCCAGACTAATAAAATCAAGGATTTCTCACTTCCAGGGCCTTTTCTCTTTGGACATATCTCATCACATAGCCCCAGATGCTCTAGAAATTGTACCGATCTTGCCTGGAGAATTTTCACTCCAGTGTGGGATTTGCGGCCAATAGCACCATGCACGGCTGGCACACCTTTCTTGCTAAACATGTTTTTACTGTTATATGTAGGTAAAATCCATGTCTCTATAGAAAGAGATTCCAACTGATATATAATTTATAGAAATTTGAAACAGAGAGAAGAGACAGGAGTTCAAGGCCATTGTGAGAGCAACGGCTCATCTCGAGAACAAGCAAAAACAACAACAAAGCCATGCTAACACCTTAAAAACATCTGCAGTCAGGCAACTGATCCTTAGAAAATGATGGTAGAGAGGTAGTTTCATACTTCAGTGTGCTTTTAAGTCAGATACTGACTAGCGAGTTAATTAAAAATTTATCCCTGAACAAACATTTAAAATGAAAGCTAGCCATATTTCAGAAGTAAACAGACTATTAATATTACATGTATTTTTACAGAAAATTTTTCTTTACATGAGCAAGGCCAGTGTGGTGGCACATACCTGTTATTCCAGAATTTGAAACTAGAAAGAATTACTTTGAGTTTGAGGCCATCTAGATTGCACAGTGAGTATCAGCCTAGCTAAGACTATATTCCAAGATCCTGTCTCCAAAGACCAAAAGATATGTGTGGGAATACACATATGGGTAGGGAGTAAAGCGGGGTAACAAGGCTTAGATGTCTCAGTCAGTAAAGATGCCTGCCACCAGGCCTGAAAACCTATGTGCAATCCCTGGGACCCTCATGGCAGGGAGAATACACTCTCCAAAGTCCTCTAATCTCTACATGCACAACACTATGGCACATGATTGTATACACATGTGTGCAGGAATGCAGGCACACACACACACACACACACACACACACACACACAACACACAGAGAGAGAGAGAGAGAGAGAGAGAGAGAGAGAGAGAGAGAGAGAGAGAGAGCTTAAAAAACAAAAAAAAATTAAAAGAGAAAAACAAAGACATTAAAAAGATGTTTAGTCAAAACTGTAAAGCTAGGCCTGGAGAGATGGTTCAGCGGTTAAGAACACTGGTTGCTCTTTCAGAGGACCTGTGTTCAATTCCCAGCACCTACATGGCAGCTCACAACTGTCTATAACTCCAGAATCCAACCCCCTCTTCTGGACTCTTTGGGCACTGCATACATGTGGTATGCGGACAAACACCCATACACATAAAAATAAAGGTTAAAACATTGTAAAGCCAATCTAATGTTTTATATATAGTGTTACTGAAATAACAAACTATATTCCAATTTGTATACTCTAAAGATCAAAATGATCAACTCAGCATTCAGCCAAATCAGGAAAGTGTAAAGCATGAAAACATAGATAGCTCAAATCCAGGGATATATTGTTTTACTTCATAAACCTTACTTCTGAGTTATTCCCCTCAGTTATGATGCCTATAAGCTTAATATTATAAGGAGTAATAATGGCTTCTAGTAAGTACTTTGGAAATTACAATATTTTTTAAAATTTTAGCCATTGTACTTCTCTTTATAAGGCAAAACAACTAATTTATACCTTAAACAATTTAAGGCAACATAATATGTATCCTGAGTAAATGAGCATTAAGTGCTCATTTCAAATTTCAAAACAAAATATGAAAACAAGACTGCATCGACTATTCTGTCAAATTTCAACATTTCATCTCTATCCTGAAACTCATTTCTGAACTCCTGACTCATATTCTAACTGCCTTCAAGACACAACTGTAGTTGTTTATTATTTTAAATCAATGAATTTATTTATTGGGGAACATACATGTCATGATATGAGCGAAGAAGTTAGAAGCCAACTTGTAGGAGTCACTTCTCTTCTTCCACCATGTGGGCTCTGGTGATCAAACTCAGGCTGTCAGATTTTGTGGCAAGTGCATTTACCTGCTAAGCCATCTTTCTGGCCCCAAGTGGATTCCTAATAGGTACTCATTTTGACCTTAAAATGATGGAGATTGAAGTCCTGATTAATTTCTTCCCCTAAGTATTTTCCTACAAATGCTACTTGGCGTTTTAAGCAATGACCAGAAAAATAACTAGGAAGTACATGTCAACAACAAAGTTTATTTTTTAAACATTTTTAAAATATGCATTTGGCTGAAATTATAGTAGGAAACCTCTACATATGAAGGGCCAACTATAATTTTAAATATTTTAAATTGACCATCTGTATTTTACTAGTTTTTTTTTTTTTTTTTTTTTTTGTCTTAGAAAAAGACCAGCCTAACTGTCAAGTTCTATTTTATCAGTCACCAAAGTCCTTACTTTTGGTTAATATATTCCTTACAACCCTGACAAGGTAGTTATTCTAAAATAAACATGTATCTATAAGATTACTTGGTAAATTTATAGCTTTAGTGATCAAATTTTTTTATCAAAACTACATATAAGGTATATATATGGCAGTATTTTGATGTCTATATACATTATGAAATGCTGACTTAATTGAGACAACTATCAACCCTCATAGTTATTCATTTTTTTTCTACTTTGTACACTTAAGGTCTCTTAGAACATCATGACATACAATATAGTATTGGTAATGATGCTTCCTATTACATTCTAGAACTATTTTCACAACTGAAAGTGTTACTCTTTGCCCAACATCTCTTCATCTTCACTTCCATTCTGCTTTCTCCTGATTTCACCATCTGGAGTCCTTGACAACTTGGTGTCTATATGTATGGGAGATGATGCAGCATTTGTCTTTCTGGGTCTGGGTTACCTGCTTGGTGAAGATCCTCCATATTCATTCATGCTCCAGAGTAAGTTTCCTTTTTCTAAGGCTAACTAACACATGGTCTGTTATCTCTCTTTCTCACAGACACATTCATTATTCACTTATCTGCTAGGGGGCATCTGGATTGTCTCTGTATCTTGGCTATTGTGAATAATAGCACAAAACAGGTGTGTGCATGTCTGACGAGTTGGTTTCATTCTCTTTGAATATATAGCCAGAGGTGGGGCTGCTGAAGCATACAGCAGTTTTACTACTAATTTTAAAAAAAATCATACATCAACTTTTTACATGGCTACTACCCCAATATACATTCTCAGTAATAGCTATGCATGGATCCCATTTTCTTCCACATCTTTGTCAATAGTTGTTACAAATTTTTCCTTTTTGTTTTTTTTTCCTTTTCATATGTATGTTTGGGTATGTATGTATGGTAGTTTGTAAGATAAAGGACCCCAAAGGGAGTGGCACTATTAGAAGGTGTAGCTTTGTTGGTGAAAGTGTCACTGTGAGGCGGGCTTTGTGGTATTTTTGCTCAAGTTTCCCTCAGTTTGACAGTAAGTTGACTTCCTGCTGCCTTTTAGTCAAGATGGAGCACTCTCAGCTCAAGTACCACATACTCCTATATGCCACCATGCTCTCCCGTCATGATGATAATGGACTGAACCCCTGAAACTGTAAGCAGACCACCCCAATTAAATGTTTCTTTATTAAGAGTTGCCACGGTCATGGTGTCTCTTCATAACAATAAACACCCAAAAACTAAGTCATGTGGTATGCATGTGTGTATGTGTGTTTATGTGTGTGGGTGCCTGCATGTTATGTACAAAGAACAACAGTGGGAGTAGGTGCTCTCCTTCCAACTTCCAATGTTTTCCAAATCCCATTTCCAGGGATCGAATGAACTAAGGCTTGGCAGGCAGACAAAGGAAGGGATTTTACCTAACCCAGCTCCCTAAATGAATATATTCATATAGTTCTTTATGGTTGAGTTTTTAGGGGTTTCTATATGTATACTCTTGTTTGCAACAGAAATACTGTTACTTCCTACTTTTATTTTGCATATCATTAATTTCTTTTCTGTGCAATTGCTCTCTCTATCTAGGCCTTCAAATACTACGTGGGAAGAATTGGTATCATTGCTCTATGTCATATCTTAGAAGTTACCCCCTCATTATGTTGTCACTATGGAATTTTCATATATAACTTTTATTGTGCTGAAGTTAACTTTTTTAAATCAGAGGATGTGCTGGTTAGTAGTCTGTCAACTTGATACAAGCTAGTCATTTGGGAAGAGGGACCCTCAACTGAGAAAATTCCCCCAGACTGGCATGTAGGCAAGCCTATGGGACATTTTGTTGATTAATGCAGGAGGGCCCAACTTACTGTGGATGGTGCCAACCTTAGACACATGGTCTTGAGTTGTGTAAGAAAGCAAGCTGAACAGCCATCAGGAGCAAACCAGTAAGCAGCATTCTTCCATAGCTTCTGCCTTAGTTCCTACCTCCAGGCTCGTGTCTGGAGTTGCTGTCCTGATTCCCTCAGTGATGGAGTGAGACCTGAGAGTTGAAAGCTGAAATAAACCCTTTCCTCCCCAAGTTGCTTTTGGTCATGGTGTGTATCACAGCAATAAAACCCTAAAACTGAGAGTCTTTAAAATCATGAAAGGGGGATTTTACCAAAAGTTTCTTCTGCATGGCCAGAGCTGCTCATGTGCTTCTTCCCTTACTTTGTTAATGTGGCCCAACACACCGACTAATGTGTATGTCTAACTCTCTCTGCACCAGCCATTTGGTGGTGGTATGCGTATATTAAAGTGTTACTGAGTTCAGTTTGCAAGTGTTTTAATAAGGATCTTTCATCTCTATCCATCAGGACATGACCCACAGTTCTCATGAATCGTTTTTGTCTACATCTAGCATTGCTGTGGTCCTGCTCACCTAAGTTTGGATAGGAAATGTTCCCACTGGCTCTGAAGTTGTAGGATGGGCTGGTTTCCATCCTTCTCTGGATATCTGGCAGAGCTTCCGTAGGGATTGCTTTGTCCTGGCTCTTCTTTTCTGAGGGCTTTTTAAACTTCCCCGGTTTGCTCAGGTGTTCCACTCTTGGTTCAGTTTTGCTAGGTTGCACGCTTCTTGGATTTTATGTTTTTTTTCCTAGTGAACCCAATTTGTAGAGTGGAACTGCTCACAGTGATCCTTTTCATCTCTGAGGCCTCTGTTGGAATGGCTCTTCTTTCATTTCTGATTTTGAGTATTTTTTTTCTTCAGTTTGGCTATGAGTCTGCCAATTTTGTGTTTTCAGGAAACTAATTTCTGCTTTTTAAAGTGTTTTTGTTGATTTTCTGTATCTCTTTTCTAATATTTGTTATTTCCTTTCTTCTACTAACTGGGGGCTGCTTTTCTTTTCTAGTCCGTTTCCTTTTTCCTTTCTTATGCTGTGCTGACATGAGATCTCATATATGTGAGACAAGTGCTGCACCAGTAAGGTACAACCTCAATTATTTCCCAGTTTCCTAAAATTTACATTTAAGTTCTCTAAGATCCTTTTTCTTCTACAGTGTAGGCATTTGCACCTTATTATTGACTGCTGTGTCCTACAAGTTTCAGTACTTTTGTTTTACTTTGAGACAAGCTGTTTTTTTAAAGTTGGGGGCTTTTTATTTTGTTTGTTTTCATTTGCAGATTGTGTCACTATGAAGCTCACATTGGCCCTGACATCTAATCCTCCTGTGTCACCACTAGGTGATTGCCGTGTGCCACCACATCTGATCCAAATTTCATCTTGGACTCAATCCCCAAATTTGTGAATTTTATACTTTCTGTTTTTTTACTTTTTATTTTAATTAAATTGTGGCTGAAAAGGTAGCTGGAATGATTTTTCTCTGCTGAAACACATGATGATGAATTTGTGACTTGACATAAAAGCCCTTGAATGTTCTATGTGCTCTTAAGGAAATGTGTATCAAGTGGGTGGAAAGCTTGGCGTGCTTATTAGGTTCATTTCATTAGCTGTTTTACCTAACTCTGCTATATCTTTACTGAGTTTTGTTTGGGTGCTCTTGCTATACTGAAAGTGTAGTATGGGATCAGGAGCTCTAACACTGGGTGTATATATCTAGACCTTCCTACTGTACCCTTTAATGACTATCTGTTTCTCTATAGAGACTATCTGACTCAGTCTATTCTGCTCAACAACATAATAGTGTCCACTGCCGGTTTCTTTTGGTTATCCTTCCTGTGTACTACTGTTTCTATTCTTTCATTCAGTGTGCCCTTATATCTAAACCAAGACACCTATCAACAGTATATCACCTTCCCCCTTGTCTTTTTCTTTAGATTGAGCCAGCCACCATACACCTCTGGATCTGGAAGTTTAATCTACTTTTCATTTAAAACACATTTATAAGTTGGGACTTATCACCATTTTGTTATTGTTTCCTATATTCTTAGGGACTACTTTGTTTCTTCTATTATTTGGTGTTTTTTTTTTTTGAGAACATGAGCATTTTTAAATCCCCAAACAAACAAAAATAAACCAACCAACCAAACTAACCCCAAATTCTCACATACTGTATCGAGAGAAACTGAAGGCCATGCATGTGGCCGCTGGAATGTAAAATTGTGCAGATGTTAGAGAAAATCCCATGCCAGTTGCCAGTTCCAACAATGCACAAAGAGAATTAATTATTAGGGGATCCAATACCTCCACTTCGGGGTACACACTCAGAATATCTGTGTGGTCACACCGCCAGCACTGTCAGAAGGTGGACATGTGGTTCCTAGGGGCTGACATGTGGCTGAGGGCAGCTGGATGGCAACAATGACTCTCCTAAACACACATGTACTTAATGCCACTGAAGTGAATTTAGACATAGAATGTTAGATCTCAAACTTTGTGTGCCTCATCACCTTTCTATAGGGACATTATGCTCAAAATTTACTTACATTTGATGCTGGTACTCACACTTATGGGAATTGAGCAGTCTACTGCGGCTGAAAGAGGAAAAAGAATTAATATTTTTGATATTATAAATAATGAGAAATATCAAATGTATAAGTCATAAACATTCCTGCAGACTTGAAGTTCTTGGCTTTTTTATTGTATTTCTAGAGATTAAAAATAAAATAAAAGCTAAAAAATACTATGCGAGATTAACAGCTCACTAGATAAAGGGAAGAAAATACTGGTGAACTTGAAAACATGGCAAGGTAAACCACTGAAAAAGTATATACCGGAGATTGAAAAGGGAATGAACAGAACATCAATGGCCTAATGCCATGCCTTTATCACACGTGTCAACACACCTGAATGGAGTCTTAAAGCAAACTGGAAAGAAAAGAGCAAAATGGTGTATTCACACTACCTGTGTCAACACTGAAATGGAACAGAACACAAAGCAGGATGGTGTGGATAGAAAGGTAGACATGGCTACAAGCAGATCAAAACTTACATCTCAAGACAGATTTCTGCATCTGGTCAAAGGACGCCAAGGCAATTCAATGGAGAAAGAATAATCTCTTCAGCAATTGATACTAGAAATTTTATATATGAGTAGGCAAAAACCAATAACCTTTTTGTCATGCTATATGAAAACTCAAAATGGGCCGCAGACTTAAATGGAAGAGCTAAAAATAGAAAGCTTCTAGAAGAAAACAAATTTAGAAAACCCAAAGATTAGAAAATAATTTGTTAAACATATTGCTAAAAACATTCTAAAATATCTGAAAATTGAACTCAATTTTACATGATTTTAATGCCACGCCATGCTATTTTCCTCATTTATTTAAAACATAACCTAAACATTTAAACTTCAGTTTATGAAACTACACAGTGAGAGTCTATGTCACAAAAAGGTAAAGTTAGTAAGAAAAAAAAACCTAATGAAATTAAACTAAAGTTTATATTTAAACTTGCAAATATTCACAAAGAGGAGACACTACTCTCTACTGGCAATAGCAAGTGCTGGTAAGGATGCAGCCGCACAGGAAGTCACTCTGGAAAGGGCTAAATGTACACAGAAAAGAAATGTACTCATATAAACAGAAACCTATGTTTGCAACTGTATGTGAACTCTTACAGTAATTTAATTTCACATAGCTCAAACATTCACCAAGTCATGAATCAATCACTTAATCATTAATCAATCATTAAATGAAATACTCTAAAAAAAATTTATTTTGAGGGTCCCTCTATATAGCCCTAACTGTCCTAGAACTCACTATGTGGACAAAGCTGATCTAGAACTCAAGAGATTTGCCTCCCTTTGCCTCCTGTGCATTGGGATTAAAGGCATGCAACACCAGTTAGAATATAATTTATAAAGAAAAGTAAATACAGTAAGGGCTAGGAAGACAGCTCAGTCAGTAAAGTACTTGTTATTATACAAGTACAGGACCTGAGTTCTACCCCCACCTGCCATGTAAAAAAGCCAGGCATGGTGGCAGATGCTAAGAACCCTGATGCTGGGGAATCAGGGGGACCCTCAGGGCTTACTGGCCTAAGTAGGGTTAGCTTCAAGCCAGGGAAAGATTGCTTCAAAAATAAGAAATATTGATAAACATAACACGGATGCCTCCAAGTATTGTGCACACTAAAAGAAGTTAGACTAAAAGTATAAATATGTATTATCCTATTAACATGAAATTCTAGAAAAGACAAAACTATAGGAAAATCAAGCAGATCAGCAGCTTCAGGGGCTGGAGGGAAAGGCACTGATGCAGAGATAAGGGGGGGAGGCTTTTTAGGATTGTTGAAATGTTCCGTACCAGGATCAGCACACTGTTATTGTGGGGCGGAGGGTAAATGTTCCAGCTTTGCCAAGTGACACATCTGGCCACAACTTGCTGACTCTGCACTTCAGTGCAAAGGCTGCCATAGGCCGTATGAAAAGAATGAACATGACTGTGCTATGAACAGTAAATTCAAATCTCACACTATTTTCAAATGCTACAAAATACTATCCTTTTTTTTTTCAAGCAGCAATTTGCAATATTCACATCAATCTCTGCTTATGAACCGAACAAGAGCAAGTGACAGGAAGACTGAAATACATGCAAAGTTAAATGACCTCTGATTTATTATGAATATGGTAGTGAAAGTATATATATACTTTCAAAGTATTTCCCTGTATAAGTAGTGCATTTTATCCTATGTAAGTTATCTCTTGCCAGGCAGTGGTGGTGAACACCTTTAATTCCGGCACTGAGGAGACAGAGGCAGTCAGATCTCTGTGAGTTCAAGATCAGCCTGGTCTACAAAGCGAGTTCCAGGACAGCCAGAGCTCTTACACAGAGAAACCTTGTCTCTTTTGAAAAACAATAACAAAAAAGTGTATCTTAATAAAATCAACAATAAAAGAAAAAATAGCAGCTAAAATTGTCTTTGTATAATTTCATAAGTAAGAAAGCAGGTTATAAAATTACATTAAGATAAGCATCTAGCTGGGCACGGCAGCACAGCACATACAATCCCTTGAGATCCCAAAGCAGGACACTGAGGTCAGGCCAGCCTGGCTTCGTACTGAGACACTGCTTTTTAAAAATGTAAGCAGAGAGGGACCTAGGAGGGTAACACAGTCACTAATGGGATTGTTATTAAAGTACAAGGACTGCAGGACCTAAGGACTCTAGCATCCACAGAAAAAGTACACTTTAATACTCCCAGCCCTGGGGAGGCAGAGACCAGAGGCTCTCTGGGGCTTGCTGGCTAGCTAGTCTAGTCTTAAAATGGCAAATCCAAGGTCTCAGCAAGACACCCTCTATGAAAAAATAGAGTAGATAGCTCTTGACAAATGACACCTAAGGTTGACATCTGGCTTCTACATGCATGCACACACACACAGACACACAGACACACAGACACACAGACACACACACACACACACACACACACACACACACACATGCATACACACATGCACGCACGCACACACACACATGCACACGCACGCACGCACACACACGCACGCACACGCACACACCTGAATACACACTTGCTCACACACATACCCACACATGCCCCAATACACACTCATAAAATTTTAAACAGAAATAGAAAAATGAGCACTACCTAACAACAAAATAATATTAGAACAAATGAATTAAATGAGTTGCTTAGGTGTTATGTGGATACAAATACTGCTAACATAAAACTTGCCATCGATATAATCAGTAGCTGGCGCCTCACTTTTGCACAAGTCCTCTTTGGGATAATGCATTAACTTTTGCCACAGGCTTGTCATAGTGACAAGTAAAGCTGAGCTGTAAACTGGCACAGAGAATTCAAATTTGCACATTTTTACCTTTGGCTGAAAGGATTTTATTATAGTGAACAGCCATGTGATTCTTGACCAGCTGGAGAGTGGTTAGTCTGAGAGAAGAGGAGTCAGTGCAAAAAGCTAAAAATTAAAACATATTTAGTCATTACATAGTTAAACTTAATACAACATCCCAAGATCCACAAGTTAACTCAAGTCATTCTCAGTCATGGTCTGGAGTTCATCGGAAGAGGCTGAGAGCACACGTGCCTAGCGCTGTAGCCAGCCCTCGTCTTGCATTGCTAACACTGATTAGCAACCCACCCATCACTTGGGTTCAAACTTCCTCAAGAATTAAGTTTCACAACCTTGACAATTTGAAAACGAGAGTCTAAAATATAATCTATTAAAATAACTTGGAATATAATCTATCAATAGATAATTTTAATCTACAATTAATACAATTGATTACTATCAATTTTGTATCTTTTTATTTCAAAAACAAAAATCTTTAGTCACTTGCTTGGCTAAGAACAAACCACTGAATTTGGGAAAGCAAACACATCCCAAACCCCTCTACAAAGATTCTGCTCTGAGAGGTGAATCTCTGACTTTAGATCTGGAATCAAGAGCCAGTCTGCTATAAGTACAGTGCATAAAATCTAAGCACTTCACTCAGATTGTTTAAAGGAACTCTCAGAAGCATGAAGCACAAATTAGAATTATCAAGTACTATGCAGATATATTTTTAATCATTAAAAACACTTTCTGCACGTGTATGTGTGATGTATATGCGTGCCCACACGTGTGGGTACATGTATGTATGCATGTATGCAAGGGTGAGAGTGCGTGTTGTGTGTGTAGATGTCAGGAATCTTCCTTGATCACTCTCCATCTCATTCATGGAGACAGGATCTTTTATTTGAAGTCAGCCTGGCTCATAAGGCTAGTCTAACTAGCCAGTTGCTCTGGGCATCCCATCTCTTGTCTCCCCAGATAGGCGCGCTGCCACTCCCATCATGCATTTATATGGGCTTTGGGGGGTCCAACTCTCAAATTTGTACAGCAAGTGCTTTATTCATTTGTCCACTAAGATATCTCCCCAGACCCTGAAAAGATTTTGAGAAGTCTTACTCACATATGCTTAAAAAATTCAACAGTGAAGTAGGATATAGAGCTTGAAAAAAAAGGGACTTTTCTACACTGGAACTTTGACTCCCCTCCTAGATCTATCCTTTAGTAATTCAAAATCAATCCTTTTAGAGAAACTCTGCATAACATAAGCATGTTACCATGGAAGACATTGCTGGAGGGGCACCTGCCATGCATTTGTTCCACTCTCTCTACCAGTAAAAACTTTTCTGGTTATGATTACCACCATTTTAAAAGTGAAAACTGAGGCACAGAACTATGAACGAAGTAAGCCTGTGTCGTATTACTGACAAGGACGCAGTGCTAAGAGTCAATGCAGCTGCACGCTGACAACTTCCTGCCTACACTAGCTCTGCAAGTACATTCTCAAAGTTAGCACACATACCGTTCTCTTCATTCTGCTCTTCTGTCAATGTTCCTTTTACATCTGGTTTCTAAGTGTGCACGTGTGTTTTCCTAAAGATTGAATCTCGCACATACTACCCAAACATTCTACCCTGAACTACATCCCCAGCACGCTTTTCACTTTTTATTTTGAGAAAGGGTCTCCTCTGTAGCCCAGGCAAGCCATAAATTTGCTATCCCCCACCTTAGCCTTCCAGATATTGGTATTACAAGCTTGTGCCACTGACATTGCTTCAAAGATTTTTTTGTTTGTTTGTTTCTTAAAAATAATTTTTCATAGCTCTTCCTATGAATACATTATGGTACAAAGAAACAACAAGAAATAATTAAACATCTCATCATTTCTTCATACTTAGAGGGGACAGTATGAAACAGTGAAAATAAGGGCAGTAGGTTTAAACTGGTTTTCCTAAAACCCTTGCCAAAGAATTTCAAGTTATAATTACAAAAATTAGAGTTGTCGTGACAATTTTACTCTGAAGACTTTAAAATGTAAAAGCATCACAGGACATAGGAATTCAGCAACCTATAAACATTAGCTGAGATAATATATCCAAGTTTTCTTTACACAGCTTTTCTTTAGCGCTTGTGTCTATCACTTGGTAATCATTTACAAGATTAAATCAGACCTTGTGCTGTCGAAAGTAGCCCCTGGCTGTAGCAGGGTAGGAAGCAAGAGGCAGCTAATACACGTTCAGGGCACTGTTAAAGAGTTCGAAATCATAATTCCCTAAATGTGTCTAAAGAATACCTACAACATTTAATTCTAGCTACGAATGTGAAGCACAAATGCCCATTTCCAGAACTGTTTCATCAGGCCATGTGATTTCCCATCACAGAAAACTGAGCCTGTCAATGAAGCCCCAGTTTTAAGTAGCTCACTTACCATTGCTCTTGGTGCTCAAGTGTCCTGTAAATAGGCATGGAGGACTGTATCTGGGGAGGACAGAGGTTGCTCTGACTTTCAACAACAATAAAAACCACGAATTAGGACACGTGAAACACAACTTTCACATACACACAAAAACCCAATATAGAATATTAAAAAAAAGCACATTTCAATTAAAAACAAAGTTGTTAAAACTTTTATTCACCTAGGCATGGAGGCACAGGCCTTTAATCCAGCAGTTGGGAGGCAGAGGCAGGCAAATCTCTATAGATTCTAGGACAGCTGGGTCTATACAGAGTTCAAATCTTGCCAGGGTTACATAATGAGACCATGTCTCAAAAACAAAATGAAACAAAACAAAACAAAAAAACCACAGGTCCCATTACTACCAGCAATAATCTATCAAACAGCAAAAATCCAAAGACCATATATTGAAGCTTTCCTTTTGGGAAAATAAAACAGGGCCCAGTTGATAAAGTAGCTGTGGCAGAAGTACCAAAGAGCTGACTTTGGGATCTGTGTAAAAAGCCAAGCATGGCAGCATATGCTTTTAACTCCAGCCTTAGAGTGGCTAGGTGTGGGCACAGGTAGCCAGCTCCTTGACTCTCTGACACACTACCGGAGCTGAATCAATGAACTTCAAAAAGTTCTTTCGTTGATAGTTTCAACTGTCAACCTGACAGCCTAGAATCACTGTGAAAAGTCTCAACGAGGGAATACCTACATCACATGAGCCTGGTCATGCCTGTGGGAAATAAAAATGTGGGTGCGTGCACACCTGCAGCATGTGCACCAGTGTCCTGGGAAGCCAGAGGCGTGAGTTCAATTCCCAGCAACCACATAACCATCTATAATGTGATCTGGTGCCCTCTTTTGGCAAGTAGGCATACATGCAGAAAGAACACTGTATACGTAATAAGTAAATCTTAAACAAACAGACAAAAAATATGATTAAAAAAAAAAAAGCATAGTTTCAGTGTTAATGTAACCAGTGTGCAGAACACAAATACTGAATACTGTATCCCCCAGGCAGCTTTTATTGGGGTGGTGGTGCAGAGGATCAAACCAGGGTTATTTCTTCCTCATTTATTTACATTAGGATGCACATTCATTGGTTTCTAACATTCCTAACAGATAAATGTCATGTTAAAACTCACAGAGCCGAAGGAAAAGATGACTCAATTCATTTGGGCCCTCTCTTGGGCACTGCCCACCCCCATCCCTCAACCCAATTGGGGTATATTTTCTGATTCTTTACATGACTTTTTTTTGTTGTTGTTTTGTTTTTGTTATTGTTTTTTTCCCAATGCAAATATGTTAGGTAACACTGTAGCATGCTTAATAATTCTTTATACTCTTCCTTTAAATCACTCTAGGCAGTTTCCATATCCTGATGGGATCGAGAATGATCTAAAAGTAATCAGTATCAAACCAAATGCCCAGAACAAGAATGGCATTCTCTAATCTAAGACTAAAAATTGGAGCATGAGCTTGATGGTCCTGCAGGATAGTTAAAGTCTTCAGCTCCGTTTCCTATAAAATTTGATGTTACTAATAGCAGAAAACTCACTGAAGAAAAAAAAAAATGGCGTTTCAGTATCTTACCAAAATTGTTGGAAATTTAGGAATAGGTCACTTATAAATACATCTCCATGGGAGCAACAGACTAAGAAATCTTTCCCAGTCTATTTTCAGCTAACTTTTAACAGGTTGTCTCCTCTTGTTTTTCCAGCACAGGTTGCTGATAATACAATGGATGGTGGACCATTTACTCTTAATTTTCTCCTTTCTCCTTCCTCCTATCAGATGTTGGAAACAAAGCCTTATAGATTATTAAGTCTAACTCTCCACTTTACAAAAACCTAAGGCTTGGGGAAGTAAAGTAACCGGCAGAAGACTGCTTCATTAGTTAATATCAAAGACTAGAAACAAACAAGACCTATTGTTTTTCAAGCTGGTGCTTTCTGCTTCATCACCACTCTGATGGTTGACCCTACAAAAGAAGGTGACTACTGTAAGCAAGTGAGGAACTTTGCCCCTCAGGTAGCTTTAGTATTTTATGTTCTGAAACAGCTGAAGGAACTAATGAAATCTAAGACAGTTACTTTCTATTAAAATTAAGCATTTAAGCTTTAGCTAAATTAATGGTTACTTATAAATAATTTATAATTAATTAACAATTATAGTTACTTATAATTTAGCCTATATGAAAACTAGCCCAGGCATGTATTGAACATTTATTGAACAATTATTTTACAAGTTCAAAATTAGAAACAATGATATTAATATACACTGTGGGCTAAAGTAAAGCCATTTGGGTAAGGTATAAAGTATAAACCTGTGTGCATTTGTCACCTCATTTAAAAACAAATACCTCAGACTTACTAAATCTATTACTATACAAATGCCTCTACCCATGCTATGCAAATAAAATAATTAAGGGTTTTCACGTGCTTAGTCTGGGTTCAAAGCTTGTTCTGTTACCTATTGTGACACTGGGGGGGGGGTTATTAATAATCTTTGCTTCTATCTATTTCGAATTATGAATAAAACCTACTTAACAAGATTTCTGTATGTATACTAAGCAGGTGTTTGGTTATGGGTGGAACACAGCAAAGAATTAAAGCTTGTTTTATAACCATTTCTGAAGATCATACGAGCATTTTGGTTTGCTTTTTGTACAACTTAGGTTGGTATAGTGTCTGAATAGCCTGTCGACTGACCTTGTACACTAAGCATAACACTTATTTTGATCAATTATTGTAAAATAAAGGTTCATGAAAGTTGAAAGCAAGACTTAATTTAAGAAACCATTAGCAGATCCATTCAAACTTATTCTTTAAATCCTAATAAAGAATACTTGCTTAGGCTGTAGAGCTTCAACTTCAATTGGAGTGATTCGTGAAGACTTAGGGGTGGGTGGGTGGGGTTCACCGAATACCTCACACTTTCCACTTGACTCAGAATATCAATCAAGGCAAATAGGTGTGCACTGTGATTATGGGCAGTCTTGCGCTATTAAACATTCAGTCCACCAACCAGACACAAAGGAAGTTTATTACAAATGAGGTATCCCAGCTCTTCACCTTGGAGCATCTGAACTATAACCAGCTCTAGTCTGTCAGTTCTGGGAGGGAGGGACTGGGAGACTTCACGTACACTTGAATGCGCCAGGCGCTTGCTACATATTATCTGCATTTAATCCTCAGGAAGTCCACGGCATGGGTGTCTTCCCCCTATGTTCAAGATGGGGAAACTGACGGCCGTTTCTGTGAGAGGCCGGGCTGATCTGGGGGGCTCAGGTAGGACTTCAAAGATCGGCCTTGGTCTGCCTAAAGGGTACCGAGGTGATACAGGATCCCGAGGTCGGGGGATGGATGTCAGGACGACAAACTCAAGGCCAGGCAGTAGATCAATGAATGGAACGGGCAGGCGGGGCCTCCGCCTGGGCCCCGGGCCTGCCCAGCTCTGGTCATCACCCCCGCGATCCTGGATTAGGAGCTGGCAGGCCACCCGAAAGGCCGGGGCGCCGCCTGGACCCGCGCAGCCCCTTACCTCTCCGGCTGCCATCCATGCTTAGTACTGCTGCAGCCTTCCAGGGGACGCTCTGTGCCCCTTCGGTTCTTGCCCTGGCTAAGCCGGCCCCCGCAGTGGAGACTTGGAAAGACTAAGCCGCGGGGGCGGCAGCGCCACAGAGACCGCCGACACACTGGTTGCTAAGGGCCGGCTCCGCGGCGGCGGGTTATGACGTCACATCACAGTGACGCGCGCTCCCAGGCCCCGCCCCTTCCCCGCCCGCTGCCCTAGGCGCTCCAGGGGACCACGGGAAGGCGGCGGGCTGGAGAATGGGTCCTGGTGCCAATCCGTGGCTCTGCCAGCCACCCAGAGTGAACTTCTGTCGGGAAGGCGAGTCACATCTGTTTCTGCCACCATGCCCGCTTTTTACTCGGGTGCCGGGGATTCGAACTCAGGTGCTCAAACGTTCAGAGCTAGCGCTCTTGACCAGGGAGTCTCCAGCAGCCCATACATTTATTTCTAAGCCTTAGTTTGGGTTTCCGTTCTGCATACTGTGTCCCTCACCTCCTGCTCTCACTGTCCCTTTGTCTCAAAGCTACAAATCCCGTTTCATTTTGAATGGGAAAAGTCTGTGAGGAAAAGGACCGTTTATTCGCGGCTCTCTGCAAGTTGTTGGTTTTTTGCAATAGTTAATTGTAAATCCTTGGAAGTAGGTTCAGAATCGGGTGGAGGAAGAGCAGAAAACATCTGTCACGCTGGCTTTCTCAGCAAGCCGTTCTTGAATTTTTTAGGCAGGATGTGTAAATCTTTGTTGTGTGATCTAAGCAGCATTCCTGGACTCTACCCACTAGAACACAAACAACCCACTCATTGCAATCAAACTCCTAACAACCAAAAATTCTCGCTAGGTATTGCCAAAGGTTGCCTGGGGGAGGAAACCACATCCCGTCTGAGAACCTCTGTTATGGTTAAAAAATAAGTGTTGGATTCTGAGACAGATCTGCCGGACTTTGAGCTGCTTTATATTATGGTTGGTTTTAATGGCAACTTGCCATAAGTTACAATGCAGAGATTGTTCTGTTTGCCTTAAATGATTTGGAAGACTCTGATTGTGGGTGCCACCTTCTGGTAGCAGTGCAGATTTTAAAGTCCTGGCAGAAAAGGAAGATAGTTCATACCTTGGTGTCTTCGCCTTCCACGTGCTGACCTGTTGCTGCTGTGGTTAGATCCTTCCACGTCAGAACCAATTTTCCATCAGGAACTAAGGACCAGCAGCTCTCCAGGAAATTTTTAAGAGTTTTGACAGGAGGTGGGGGACTGCTGAGACACCCAGCTGTGGGGACTGAGCATCAACTGAATTGCCAGCCTCCCTAATGATAGTCAACTGTGGATTACTCTGACCACTGAGGCACCCAAGGATAGAGAAACTACTGAATTCTCAGCCCCTCAGCTGTAATTCGGGTGTTTTTGCTATTTAATGTAAGCTGACTTAATATGTGCACACACGCGCGCGCGCACACACACACACACACACACACACACACACACACACACACACACACAGTCTCTCATCCCATTGGTTCTGTTCCTTTAGACAACCCTGACAGATGCAAATGTGGACTGTGTTATCAGGAGTGGTTCTGGAGGAGCAGAAATGTAGGCATGAGTTTCTCTAGTGGTCCTGGTCGTTACTGGTTGTTACTGGTTTCTCCAGCTGGATGAAACCTGAGCCATTTAAGGCTCTTTTGGTAGCATGGAGAACACTAACAGTCCATGACGTGAACCATTTCAAGAACCTACCAAGACACATGCATTTGATGTTTTCAATTCACCTCTGTGAGTTGTAAAGAATTTAGTGGCTGTGTAAAAATCTATGAGCTTTTGCGGAAAAATAAGGAAAATGATGCTGCTGGCTGACTTCCTTTAACTTCTTTGGACAAAGTTAGAAAAGAAAAGAAACAAACAAAACAAGCAGAGTGATAAAAATGACCAGCTCCAGTTTCCAATCTCAAAGTTTCTAAGTGTGCCCTGGAAGTGAATCTTTTTCTCCAGCAGAACCAAGCACAAGCCCTCATTATATTATTAGCTGACTTAGCATGTGAAATAATTTCCCAACCTCAAAATGTATCAACAGTTAAAGTGAGGCGCTGACTGGAGGTGGGATCCTGTGCCCTGGGATGACAGCGTGTGAGAGGACCCTGAGGAGGCAGAGGGTGTTGACTTCACAGATTCTGATGGGCCCACTCTGCCTGAGGAAATCCTCTCAACCCTTAGCAGAGAATGCATCCCCACCCTTCTCCCATCCCCTTCACTGTTTCCCTCTCTGTCCTTGCCCAGGGAAATTGATCCTGCCTCCTTTGCAGAGCAGGTGGTGACTTTATCTAAAGCAGATGTCAGAACAGTGCTGGTGTCCCTCAAGAGCCACCTATCATTGCCTATAGACACATAACTTGATGGCTAGGTTAAGCAGACCCCAGAGGTGAGAATGAAAATGTGGTCCATGAGAAGGTATGGTAATGCCACTAAAAAGAGTTTGCTAATGAATTCTAGTAGAAGTCTGGAGACTGTTTATGAGAATGGACTTTAAGGGGTGAGATAACAGGAAGAGGTCAACTGAGACAAGGCCTCCATCAGACTACCCTGTAGGCAAGTCTGTGGGGGGGCATTTTCGCGATTTATGATTATGAGAGCCCAGCCCAATGTGAACAGTGCTATCTCGGGGCAGAGGGCTCTGGCTTGTATAAAAAAGCAAACTGAGCAAGCCATGAGGAGCACGCCTGTACATAGTGTTCTGGGTTCCTGCCTTGAGTTCCTGTCCTAACTTAGCTTCCTTGTGGACTGTAAGTTGTAAGATGAAATAAACCATTTTATCCCTGAGCTGCTTTTGGTCATGGGCATTTTATCATAGCAATAGAAACCCACAGGTTTGGTCATGAGTTAAATTTTAAGTGTGGCTGAGCCTCAGATCCCCGTTTATATAAATGAAAGGAATGCTGGAAATTGTGCAGATACACATATTGTATGGACAGTGGCTGACCAAGAAAATGTGGTTTTGTACAAATGTCAGTTTTCTCTTCTACGGCTTCTGTCTCAGAAGAGCCAAACACCAGCAGAGCGACGCTTAAGGGGAATCCTGGAACAGCAAATGAGGGAAATAAAACCCAGAATCCCAGTTATAATAATGTCTGGAACAGTGGTTATATAAGACACAGGGAGGAGAGAAAATTGGGCTTAAAATGTGATGGTTCTGTGTCTCCGACGAAGTTTAGGATGATTCAGAACAAGGGGACCAAGGGACACTGGAGCCGTGGCTCAGCCATCAAGAACACCTTCTGCTCTTGCAGGGGACCAAGTTCAGTTCACAGCTACCACATCGAGTGGCTCACAACTACCTGGGACTCCAGATTCAGAGGATCTGAAAGCTTTGGCCTCCAATGGCACCTGCACTGCTGCACTGGTGTGTGCACCCCTCCACCCTCACAGCTAAAAATAAAACACTGAATTTTAAAAGACAGAATGAGATATTATGCAGAAAAGTAGAAACTTTTATTCCCACTCATCATTAACTTAAAATTCTGAGGCCCCCCTTAAGGCATTTATTTTAACATTTAACAGCTTAAAAATCCACATTGCTTATGTTGTGCTTAATTGGTTCCCAGTATTTGCTATATTTAGACTAGAGCTGAAGTTTAAAGGGCAAACTAAGAAGGCAACACAATGATTTGGGTTGCTAGAAAGAGATGCCGGCTCCCATATCAAAGCAGACTTGAGGATAAAAATATTCTGCTTTAGTTCTTTAGCATACATATTATGGCTTCCAATTTTGTGTTTTTCAATGAGATTCCTGTGCGTGCAAAGGTGTGTCTTTGCACATCTGTATATGTTTCTTGGGCTTTTCCTTCGGTTCTTTTTCTTGTTTGGTTCTATGTTACTCTCATTTGTTTGTCTCTGATTTGTTTGATTGTATTTTATTACTGTTCTTTAGATGACTGTTTGTTTTCTGATGAGGGACAGAAAGGCTGTGGATCCAGATGGGAGGGGAGGTGTGGAGGAACTGGGAGGAGACACTGTAATCAGAGTATATTGTGTGGGAAAAAATTCTATTTTCAATAAAAGAGAAAGCATATTCTGTTTTGAAGTAGGAAAGAGGCTTGCTGGCTGGGGGAGGACAGGAGAGTAGAGGGGGCCCGGAGTTGGCATTTCCTGGTGTTTGACTTTCTCTGTGGCCATTCTCAGATTGCTGTTTTCTGTTAAGCTAAGTTGTGTTGTCCCTTTTCTTCCCAGGATGAGTGTGCAACAGGGCCTATTGATTTCCAGTTTTACAACAAGTGTAATTTAACATATGACAGTAAGTGAAGTTTAATTTGCCCTTGGCTTTTACTCTGTGTATGTGAACAAGAGAGAATACCTTTTCTCAGGGGCAAACCAAGTCTTAGTCGCAGGTATAGAGAGCTGATAGGAACTTATTGCAGGATTACGCTCCCAAGAACACCTTTGCACTGGGGATCAGTTCCAGTTGCTTCGACCTTGGGGAGGTATTATTGTGAAGAACTTTTTTGCCTGTATCAGCATGGCTTCATGTTCAGAAATTACTTCAGTACTGTATTTTTGTAATTTATGTTCAGAAATTGGTGCATCTCTGGTTTTGAAAGAAATATATTATCCTCTCGAGTGAATTTTCAGATGAAGGCCAATGGTTCGGTTTCTTTGTGTGTGTGAATTGAAAAGATGCTCCCAAATAATTGAAATATCTGTGTTCAATTTTGGTATCATAATTGTGTTCAGTATTATGCTTAATATTATTTTAGGCTACTTTTTATCTTTTAAGTTTTCTTTACTGAGATGTGACTTAATTTTATTATTTGTGTGTGTGTGTTCTCCTGCGTGTGTGTGTGTGTGTTCTCGTGTGTGTGCGCGCGCCTCAGAGTCCAGATGAGGACTTGACTCCCCCAGAACTAGAGTTACAGGCAGTTATGAGCCAACCAATAGGTGCTGGGATTGAATTCAGGCCCTCTGCAAGAGCAGCACATGCTCCCAGTTGCTGAGTCAACTCTCCTGCCCTCTGCTCTCTCTCTTTTTTTAATGGCTTAATTAGATCTCTCTCATTGAATGATTGGGATGGTGAGATGCAGACATTATGTGTCAATAGTCTGTACCACTTGACCTAATAAAGCATGTAGTTTATGCTCATCACATTTAAATGTTTTATTATTGTACATTTAATTTTGTAAATAGCCCTTAGTTTCATAGGAAAGAAGCCTCATGGAAATGGTTCTTGCCTCTTTGGCCGTTCCTAGAAGCATCAGTGAAAATTATCCAATGAATGCAGAGAAAGACAAGAGACAAAAGATCAAGGTTCTGCCTTTATTTTTTATTGGGTTATTATAAGATATTATGGTTACAGTAATATTATATTTTAAATTGCATTGTTTTATTTAGGTGTGTATGCATGTATGTATGTTGGTGTATGCATATCATGGCATGTGTGTCAGAGTCACAAGGGCAGCTCTCCTTCCACTGTGGGGGACATCAGGTTTGGTAGCAAGTGACTTTGCCTGCTGAGCCATCTCTCCTGACCATGAATGTATACTTTTGATGTTGTTTACTTTTATTGTTTTCTCACCTGTGTGGGTGTGTGGGTATTTTTCCTGTCTCTCTGTGCACCATGTGCATGCTTGGTGCCCATGGAGGCCAGAAGTCCCCAGATCCCCAGGGGCTGGAGTTTTAGGTAGTTGTGAGCTGGCCTGTGGGTGCTGGGACTTGAACCTGCGTCCTCTGGAAGAGTAGCCAGTGCTCATAGCTATTGAACCATCTCTCCTGCCCCTCTACTATTGGATCTTAATCTTGAAATTTCTTACGGACAAAAAAGAAAACTTATGGGATATTTTTGAATTAGCCACCAGGACCAGGTAAACATATGCAGAATTCAAAGATGTGGTGAGCACTTTGTGTGACCTCACTTCTACACAAAGTCTTTTTGGTGACTGACGGATGCTTAAGAATCTGAGCTGCAATTTCCTGTAGCCATTTCTCATTCAACGTGATTCATTTAAAAGCCAACAGAAGATGTAAGTTTAAAGTGTGTCAGTATTGATCTGAAATGGATTCACTCTCTGCTTGTCACTAGAGGGGGCTTTAGGAAAGGTTTAAACTCCATTCTTGTGAGAAAAATGAGCCACGTGCAAGCAATATTAACCTACAAATCTTATCTGGGGATTATAAGGTACAAACACTGTAAGAAATGGCTCTGGGGTGGGGCTGTTTTGGTTATAAAGCAGAACAAGTTCTTTCTCAAAGGCAGGAAAATTTATGTTGTTATCTAAAAGTCCTCAGAGGATAAAAACAATCTTCATCATTGTCAACCTGTAATTTGATTTTTCTTAATTTTATTGTTTAAAGCAAGAAAGAGTAGGAATGCCTATAATTCTCTGTGAAGTAATATGTGTCTAATGGGAATACAGGTATACAAGGCAGAGTGATAATAAGACCTACGGACCCCAAGTGATCATTCTGAATTCTCCTAAGCAATAAAACACTGATCCCTGATCATAAACAGAATCTTGTCCCTGATCATTTTCATGAGCTGTAAAACCTCACAGACTTTTATTTCTTTTTTTTAGTGTTGGGCATTGAATATTATACTTCTGGGCCTTAGGTTTTCTAGGCAAGCAAGCACTCTATTGCTAAGATATATCCAACCCTTGTTTGTTTGTTTGTTTGTTTGTTTTGAGACAAGGTTTCTCTAAACTGGCTTCTAGCTCATGATGTTTTGGGGCTCTACCTTCTGAATGCTGGGATTACAGATCTGAGCCATCACCCATTGCTAAACCACAGGGTTTCTACAGACTTTTAAAAAAGATTTATTTTAATTCTGTGTGTATGTCTGAGCACCATTTATGTGCAGCATCTGCAGAGGCCAAAAGGGTCCCCTGGTGGGGGACTGTGAGCCACCATGTAGGTGCTGAGGTTCAAATCCAGATCCTCTAAGAGAGCAGCTGATGCTTCTAACGGCTGAGCCCTCTCTCCATCCCTCCCTACACTTTTTAATATGCTTATTCCCACAATTCATTTTTATTTTTTCTGTATTTGAGAAGAGCCCAAGATTGTGGTTCAGTAGGCAGCTTGATTGGCTTCTTGTTACCAGTGAACGATTCATTTACGTTCTGACCTTTTGGCTGAGGCTGCCAAGATTTCAGACATCAGGTCTGCTGATAATTGCCAGTCCTCCATCTTCGTTTCTTCCCAGCTGTGGTCTTCAAACCTTTTCATCCAATTAAGAGAACCAGTCCCTGTGAAGAGAACTCACTCATTTGTTGGTTGCTAGGTAACCTGTCCTAGCTTAAGAGCGTTTTATATATTTGTCCCCAGCCAATCGGTTGTCACATGTTAGTAGGATGCTCAACCTAGGGCGCCAATTATTTGTACAGAGCGCATTCACTGTTTACAAATGGCGTCCACCCTCCAAACACAGCACAGCAAAAAGCACAGCTGAGTTTTCATCCAGCCAGATAGTTCCATTTAAGAAAAGGGCTTTGGCGTTTACATTTCTCATTACTGGGACCAAATATCTTTCAGGAGGCAACTGGAGGAAGAAGGCATAGTGGGGTTCATTGCAACCTATCGGCCATGGTAATGGGAGTGTGGAGCTGCTTGTCCATGTCTTACTGCATGAAAAAAAAAAGTCTTAGGCTGGGACAGGACCGGACTATAACCCATAAGGCCTGCCTGTGGCTCTATGTTTATCAGCAAGGTCCCATCTCCAAAAACTTTCATACAGCCTTCCCCAAACAATGCCACCAGGACCATGGAAGAACATTTCATATTCAAACATTAACAACGTATTTAAAAATAATTCCTTTAAGTTCCAGGCCAGGTTGGTCTACAGAGTGAGTTCCAGGACAGCCAGAGATACACAGAGAAACCCTGTCTTGAAAAGAAAAAAAAATCATTTAAAATACTTAAGCAAGCATGCTTAGAGAGTGGAGGTGAGTGTGACCATTGACCCCCTCAAACATCATTCTGTCTCTTACTCGACTCACCCTATTTTTCTTTGATTAGATTTGAATTCTTTTCTGTAAACAATTAGTGTTCCTACTCTTTATGTCTTAAAGTAAAATCTAAATTATCCAAAAGTATGGAATTGTCTTTTCTAAGATTTATTTTATGTGTATGATTTTTTTTTACTGCATATATGCATGGCTGCTCCACATGGAAGTCCAAAGACGGTGTCGGATTCCCTGGGTTGGTTACAGGTGGTTGTGAACCATCATTGCTGGGAACTGAATCCGAATCCTCCGGAAGAGCAGTCAGTGCTTTTAGCCATCAAGCCATTTCTCAGGCCCTAAGTTTTTTTTTTTTTTTTCTTTAAGAAGGCTTTCAGAGGGGCTAGGAAGAAGGCAGTGAACACTAAGTCAAAAGGGCACTGGAGAAGATAAATGACGAGCCCACAGACCTGGCTCTCTGACTGCTGACTTAATCCTCATTCTACTAAGTTAGGGAATGAGCATCAAGACAAAGCATCCCGGTGTCTATCAATCATGGTCACTGTCTTAGCACAGGCTACCCCAAATATCATAAAAGTGATTTTTTAACACTGAAATGAAATAAATTTTATTATATAAAATGCTCACAACTTACATAATTACTGTAGGGGGCATGTTTGATATTTACAAGTCACTTTAACACATTTTAGTGGTATTAAAAAGCCCATTTTATCCATCAATTCTGTTATTAGTTACTACATGAATAGTGATGACTTTGAGTTATTGTATTTGGTCTCAATTTCCTTAAGCTTACACAAATTACCTAGTATATACTATGGAAAAACCTAAAATGATGCTGTAATACTCAATTATAAGTCTACCCGTTAAAACACCTGAAATTACTTTTAGGAAAATACAAAGTGCTGATATGACATTTGAAAAAGAATATGAGCAACTTACATCTTCAAATCTTAAAACACTGGCCATTGTTATAAAAGTGATGTTTATGAAATGCATGTTCACACAAAATGGAGATGAGTTTGCTAAGTGTTCTATGTCAGACAAGCCTGTCCTAAAACTGTCCCCCATAAATGAGATAAAATATATTTTAGAGTAACAGTTTTTATTTGGAGACAGGGTCTTAATATTTTGGATTGTCTGGCTTAGAATTCACTGTGTCGTGTAGACCAGTCTAGCCTCAAAGTCACAGAGCCTCTGCTTCTCAAACTGGGGTTAAAGGTGTGCACTATCATGTCTGGCCCAAAGTCACAGTTTTAAAAATAGAATTTTTATTTTAAGTGTGTGTGTGTGTGTGTGTGTGTGTGTGTGTTTTGGGTGTGTAAAAACAGGTGCCAGGTGGAGGCCAGAAGAAGGCTTCCAATTCCTTGGGGCTAGACTTAAGTGTAGCGGTGTTGCCTTTAACTTCAGAGCTGTCTCTCCAGCCTGTAAAGCTAGGCTCTTTATTCTAAAGGAACAGCATAATCTGACATAACACATAGGGCATTGGTGAGTCCAACTTCTCTCCCTCCCTTAAGATGACTGCTTTGGCCAGACGATGGTGGCACACACCTTTAATCCCAGCATTTGGGAGGCAGAGGCAGGAGGATCTTTGTGAGTTCGAGGCCAGCCTGGGCTACAGAGCAAGTGTCAGGACAAGTTCTAAAGCTACACAGAGAAACCCTGTCTTGAAAAACCAAAATAGAAAGAAAAAAAAGAAAGAAAAAGAAAAAAGAAGATTGCTTTGCCTTGATCCAGAAGGACTGCCACTGGCTTAAGATGAGAACCATTTACTCTGGAGAAATATGTCTCAGAAATGGAAGCTCCCTTTCTTTCTTTTTATTTATTTATATTTTTAAGGAAAGGTGGTGGTGGGGAGAATAACACCAATGACTCCCATAAACTGAAAAATTGCCACACAGTATTTCATTAATAATTACGTGCAAGGCACATGCTCTTTGGCTCACATGTCTCCTTCAGAACATAACGGAATTCTCTCTCATTCATTTACATCCACTTGAATCCCTCATGTTAGAGCTTTTAGTTGCTTTGAACAGGACCACCAGGACCTGGATGCCTGCAGACATAACTGTACAGTGGCAGAGAAAAGCCACAAAGTGCAGCCTGGGATCAGCTTACTTGATGCTGGCTCTGCTGTTATTGGCTGTGTGAGCTTAATCAAAGACCTGCCTCGTTCATCAGTAAAACAGCGTTATGGCTGTGAGACTGGCTGGAGAGGTAGTGCATACATGTGGTTTGTTTACACAGTACTTGGCTGTCAGTTTCGCATATATCTGTGGTTTACACAGTACTTGGCTGTCAGTTTCGCATATATCTGTGGTTTACACAGTACTTGGCTGTCAGTTTCGCACATACATGTACTTGGAAGTCAGTTTCTCTGCTCCTAAAGCTGACCCTGACTGAGGACTCAAGTGCAATAATTCATGTAGAAAATGATCCCACTAAGCCTGCATGAGGGCACAGAAGTGAGAGAGAAGAAAAGGAAGAAAAACAGGACAGGGGGTGGGTGGGTTGCTATGGAGCAACTTACCACTGCTGGCAGATAGGATTCCATCCCTCCAGGGAACTCAGGCAACAGCGATGAGCACATCAATGCATTTTCCTGCCAGGTTGTGAGGGGGCTGGGCTGTTTACCCTCATCGTCTCTTCTGAAGACTGTTAGAGCCTTAGCCAGCTAGTTCCTTGGCCTTCTGCTGGGCGCTAGGGGACAGGTGGATGAAGAATGGACATTGGTGATCAGGGGACATTCTTAGTAATAAGGTGTGGGCTCTGTCTAAGGTATGTGTGGAAGTGGCATGGGCCAAGAAGCAAGAGCTTTATAGTGTCTGTTGCCCTGGCAACAGGGACCATGCAAAACACATTGTCTCTTCATATTTAAAATATTTATTATGAAGTGACCTTTGAGGTTCTTTTCCAGCTGGCCAGGCACAGGAGAGGTATTTGTTGTGTGCAATTACTATTTCTGTCAGAGGAGCATCTTTTCCCCTTACTTCCCCTTAGAAATCAATCCTGTGTCCTTTAAATAATATGCCCCCCCTTTCCTTCCTAGGTTCATCACTCCCCCCTCCCCCCGTTCATTATCACAGGAAAGGACAATGTGTTCTTGGTCTAGTAGAATATTCCCAGTCAGATGGTTAAAGGAACCAATGAGAGGTGCATTCAGGACCCTAGGTGTAAGCATCACACTTCCACAGAGTGTCCACATCCTTCTTGGCACATAGTTGCTAGAGCTACTCACTGAATTCTTTTCTTCTTTTAAACTAGGAGCTATGGGTTCTGGGCTACTAACACCTGTCTTGCTTTCTGTGAGAAAAGAGAAGGGGAAGGAGGAAGAGGATGAGCAGAAAGACGAGACAGCCTTGAAGACATTATTTTACCCCTCCCCAAATATACCTCTGGTCCAAGTGAGTTATGCCTTTGGACCTGCCAGTTATATGAGCCAATATATTTATTGCTGTCACTAGTAGTAAAAGTCCAGGCAATGCATTTACTACATAGATAGTATGTCGTAGTCTAAGGCATCTTTCAACAGTATCATGTCCAATGTAAATCCCTGAGTTGTGAAAGCTACTTAGCTAGCTGTTGGAGGCAGGCATGCACTGGCTGCTTTTGTACAGCCTGGAGCATTCTTCCACTCGTTTGTTACTTCATATACACAGCATCAAACGACTTTTGAGTCCCACCTGTGAGAAAGCTAAACTTTGCAATTCTTTGGGAACAAGCCTACCTTTGGTAGTAATACATTTTCATAGCCTTTCTCCCATCTCCCTTGCTAGTAAAGCTCTAAGCTCAGGTCCAGGCACTGTCTACATAGGATTTCAGAGGTTTCTTTTCTTTTCTTTTCTTTTCTTTTCTTTTCTTTTCTTTTTAAGTTTTTTTTCTGTGCTTATTTAGGCTAATTACCACTTTTTTCTCTTGATTAGTCTTGAAGCATAATTCCTCTAAAATTGTAGTGAATTTGAGCATATTGGGAGCATAGCTCAGTGTTAGTATGCAACTTAGGGCGTGTCTTAGTGTTGCTGTGAAAAAAACACCATGACCAAGGCAACTCCTATAAAGGAAAACATTTAACTAGGGGCTTGTATAGTTTCAGAGGCTTAGTCCATTATCATCGAGGCAGGGGACATGGTGGCATGCAGGTAGAC